>JAJPUD010004422.1:5591-42968 GCA_023553655.1 Myrmecobius fasciatus | reverse complement strand
ATATTCCTCCATTTCATTTACATTATCAAATTTATTGGCATAAAGTTGGGCAAAGAAACTCCTAATTATTACTCTAATTTCCTCTTCATTGGAGGAAAGTTCTCCCTTATTTTTGAGACTAACAATTTGATTTTCCTCTTTCCTTTTTCTAATCAAATTAACTAAAGGCTTATCTATTTTGTTGGTTTTTTCATAAAACCAACTCTTAGTTTTATTTATTAATTTGATAGTTTCCTTATTTTCAATTTTATTGATCTCCCCTTTTATTTTCAGAATTTCCAATTTGGTATTTAATTGAGGATTTTTAATTTCGTCTTTTTCTAGCTTTTTTAATTGTAAGCCCAGTTCAATGATCTTCTCTTTCTCTGTTTTATGCAAGTAAGCATCTAGAGATAAAAAGTACCCCTTATAACCCCTTTAGCTGTGTCCCACAAATTTTGGTATGTTGTCTCATTATTGTCATTCTCCTGGATGAAATTACCGATTGTGTCTATGATTTGCTCTTTCACCCATTCATTCTTCAGGATTAGATTATTTAATTTCCAATTAACTTGTGGTCTATTTTCTCCTGGCCTTATATTACATGTGAGTTTTATTGCATCATGATCTGACAAGGATGCATTTACTATTTGTGCTTTTCTGCATTTGATTTTGAAGTTTTTATGCCCTAACACATGATCAATTTTCGTATAAGTTCCATGAACCCCTGAGAAAAAAGTATACTCCCTTCTATCACCATTCAATTTCCTCCAGAGATCTATCATACGTAACTTTTCTAGCCTTTTGTTAACCTCCCTAACTTCTTTCTTATTTATTTTGTGGTTTGATTTATCTATTTCTGAGAGAGCAAGGTTGAGATTCCCCACTAGTATAGTATTACTGTCTATTTCTCCTTGCATCTCTGTTAGTTTCTCTTCTAGGAATTTGGATGCTATACCACTTGGTGCATATATGTTTAGTATTGATACCGCTTCATTGTCTATGGTACCCTTTAGTAAAATATAATATCCTTCCTTATCTCTTTTAATTAGATCTATTTTTGTTTTTACTTGATCCGAGATAAGGATTGCTACCCCTGCCTTTCTTTGTTCACCTGAAGCATAGAAGATTCTGCTCCAGCCCTTTACCTTCACTCTGTATGTATCTCTATGTTTTAGATGTGTTTTTTGTAAACAACATATTGTAGGATTCTGGCTTTTAATCCAGTCTGCTACCCGCTTCCGTTTTATGGGAGAGTTCATCCCATTCACATTCACAGTTAAAATACCTATATCTGTATTCCCTGCCATCTTATTTACCCAGAGTTAGGATTTTCTCATCCTTTTCCCCTCTCTCCCTTCCCCCCTCCCCAGTACTTTATTTTTTTTTCCTGAGGCAATTGGGGTTAAGTGACTTGCCCAGGGTCACACAGCTGTTACGTGTCTGAGACCAGATTTGAACTCAGGTCCTCCTGACTTCAGGGCTGGTGCTCTATCCACTGCGCCACCTAGCTGCCCCCCCAGTCCTTTATTTTTGATGAACATCTCCCTCCAACAGTCCTCCCCCCTTTAGAGTCCCTCCCTCCCCTTTATACCTTTCCCCTAATCCTTCTATTAGTTTATCCCTTTCCTTTCCTCCTTTCCCTCCCACCTTCCCACAAGGAGGGTCAGGCCTTTCTTTGAAGCCAAATGTGTCTGGTATACTCTCTTAGAGTCCAATCTAATGAGAGTAAGGTTTACACAATACTCATCGCCCTCCCTTCTTTCCCTCAATTATATTAGATTTTCTGTGTCTCTTCATGAGACTTGCCTTATTTTACCTCCTTTATTTTTACTTTATTTTGCCTCCTTGCCCCCCCCTTTTTCAGTATGGTATCCCTTCCACCTCTAATTTCCTTTCCATTATTATCAAAGTAAAATCAAATTATACCCCCATTCTTTAAGGATACCTATAGTAGAAATATAGTTCTCAAGAGTTCTTTCCTTTTTACCTTTTTATGCTTCTCTTGAGTTCTCTATTTGGAGGTCAAATTTTTTGTTCAGATCTGGTCTTTTAATTAGAAATAGGTGAAATTCTCCTGTATCATTGAATGACCATCTTCTTCCCTGGAAGATGATGCTCATTCTAGCTGGATAACTTATTCTTTGCTGTAATCCAAGTTCTTTTGCCTTTCAGAATATCTGATTCCAGGCCCTTCGATCCTTCATTGTGGAAGCTGAAAGATCCTGTGTAATTCTAATAACAGTTCCTGGGTATTTGAACTGTTTTTTTTCTAGCTGCTTGCAATATCTTTTCCTTGGTGTGATAGTCCTGAAATTTGGCCACGATATTCCTTGGGGTTTTAATTTTGGGGTCTCTTTCAGGAGGTGATCGGTGAATTCTTTCAATCCCAACTTTGCCTTCTGATTCTAAAACATCAGGGCAATTCTCTTTCATGATTTCCTGGAAGATAGCATCCAGGTTCTTTTTTCATCGTGGCTTTCAGGGAGTCCGATAATCCTTAGATTGTCTCTCCTGGATCTGTTTTCCAAGTCAGTTGTTTTTCCTAGGAGATATTTCATATTTTCTTTTATTTTTTCATTTTTTTGTTTTTGTTTGACTGATTCTTGAAGTTTTATTGAGTCATTTACTTCTATTTGTTCAATTTTAATTTTTAGAGTGTTATTTCCTTCAGTTATCTTTTTAGCTTCTTTTTGTAGCTGGCCAATTGAATTTCTTGATTCAATGCATTCTTTTTCCATTTTGCCAATTTTATTTTTCAATGAATTGTTGTGTTTTTCCAATTTGCCATTTTTATTTTCCAGTGAATTGGTGATTTTTTCCAATTCACCAATTTTATTTTTCAGTGAATTGTGTTCTTTTTCCAATTCACCAGTCCTGTTTTCCAGTTTTTGATATCTCTGTTGCCCTGATCTCAATTTATTTTCCCATTCTTCTTCTAGCTCTTTTGAGATTCTTTATGCAATCTTCCAGGTAAGCCTTCTGGAAGGGAGACCAGCTTAAGTCCGCCTTTCTGGCTTCATCTAGGATTGTTTTCAGAATCTCAGGATCTGGGGACTGCTCTATTTTTTCTCCGTAAAAGCTGTCTGTGGTGAGAGCTCTCTTCTGCTTCTTACTCATGCTTTTGAGTTGAGGTATCAGTCACCAGCAGGGAATATTGCCACAGTTTCAATTTGCCCTTTGGCAGTTTGCCGAGTTGACTTCCAGTCTGAGGCTGGTGGGGCTAGATCCGTACTAGGACCAGGTTTTCAGTTGCTCTCGATCCACCCTTTACCAAAGGCAGATCTGCCAAAGCACCTGCCCGCAAGCAGAGCAAAGTGGCCCAGGTATCTCTCAGGGGCTTCCTGGGTGCCTAAAATCCGCCCCTCTATCGCAGCTCTGACTTCCGCCCCGGCTGGGGTCTGATCGGACCAGCGGCCGATTTCCCCTGAGGCTAACCTTCTCCGAAGTTTTTTCAAAATAGATATTTGATAGAAGTGCTTTGTAGTCCAAGTGTTTGGTGGCTCCCTCACTCCCAAACCAATTCGGAGGCTCAATTTGTCTGGGTTTGAGGAAAGGTCTCTGGCGCTCACAGAGAACACTGTCTGCAGTTCGCCATCTTGGCTCCACCCTCCCTTCACAAGTTTTTGTTAGTTTCCAAAACTTAGATTTTTGCATTTATAAAACATTAGATTTCAACGGTAATTTGCTGTGCATTGTGCATTACATACTGGGCATTGTGTACCTCATTTATTCCACTGATGTGTCTCTCTATTTTTTAGCCATTACCAAACTGTTTTGGAACTTACTCCTTTGCAATACAGTTTTAAGATACAGAACTGCAAGACTACCTTCCTTTACATTTTTTTCCCATTAATCCCTTGATATTTTTGATCTTGACTTTTCTTTTCTCAATTATAAATTGTATTTCTGAAGAAAAAAACTTCACCAAAAATTTTTTTAATGTTCTTCCCACTTTTTTTAGCTTGACTTTTCATTTTTTAAAATCATGTTTGCCAATGGCTATGAAATTAAATTTCAGATTTTTTAAAATTTACATTTCTGTTATTAGTCATTTTGATCAATTATATTGATTACTGTTGTTGATTATTTGTAAATAATGTTAAAATGGATTGTATACTTTGATAATTCATTTACTGAGGAATTGTTCTTAGTTTTATATATTACTGTCAATTCCCTATAAAATATATATGTGTGTATATATGTATATATGTATGTATGATACATACATATGGGCATATTGTGTGTATAATGATCTCCTGGTTCTGCTCATTTTGTTCAGCATCAGTTCATGCAAGTCTCTCCAGGCCTCTCTGAAATCCTCCTGTTGGTCATTTCTTACAGAACAATAATATTCCATAACATTCATATACCATAATTTATTCAGCCACTCTCCAATTGATGGGCATCCATTCACTTTCCAGTTTCTAGCCACTACAAAAAGGGCTGCCACAAACATTCTTGCACATGTGGGTCCCTTTCCCTCCTCTAAGATCTCTTTGGGATATAGGCCCAGTAGAAACACTGCTGGGTCAAAGGGGATGCACAGTTTGATAGCCCTTTGGGCATAATTATAAATTGCTCTGCAGAATGGTTTATTAACCATATATACATATATTTAGTTCACAGCTCCATCAGCAATGTATGGGTCCCAGTTTTCCCACATCTCCTCCAACATTTGTCATTATCTTTTCCTTAGCCAATCTGAGAGGTGTGTAG
Organism: Myrmecobius fasciatus; assembly: GCA_023553655.1. Classification (NCBI taxonomy): domain Eukaryota; kingdom Metazoa; phylum Chordata; class Mammalia; order Dasyuromorphia; family Myrmecobiidae; genus Myrmecobius; species Myrmecobius fasciatus. The sequence goes on along the minus strand of JAJPUD010004422.1, from coordinate 38,270 downwards.
TGATAACTTAAAGTTGTCTTCATTTGCATTTCTCTGATCAATAATGATTTAGAACACCTTTTCATATGACTAAATTTTATGACAGCTTTTTAATTTTATGTAATCAAAACAATCTATTCTTCTTTCAGATTGCTTTTATTTTTATTTGTTTGAAATTTACCCCCTAATCCTAATTAAGAAAAGTACTGCCTCTGTCCTTCACTTTTTTGGTTGTGTATGAATGTGTGTGCATGTGTATGTGCCTGTGTTTAATTATATGCTTTTTTATGTTTGGGACATATATTCATTTGGTACAAACTTTAAGGAGAAAGACCTTTTATTTGATAAGAACGTCTAGGGAAAATGGCAGAAAGTAGATTTAGATCGATGTCTTATGCCACTTACCATAAGAAGCACCACATGAATCCATACATGAATCTGTACACTAATTTGGGCGACTGACATTTTTATTGTATAGCATAGGCCAAACAAGGAACGGATGTCTCTTTAATAATTAAGTATTTCCTTATTTCTGCAAAGGCAGATAGGTAGAACAGTGAGTAGAGACGACCTGATTTTTAAATCCAGCCTCATATACTTACTAACTTTGTGATACTCAGCAAATTATTTAACCACTAAGAATAAGTTAATAGTAGTAGTAGCAGCAGCAGCAGTTATAATAGTAGCATAGTAGTATAACATCACTAATAGTAACAGCAGCAGCACCAGTTGTAGTAATAGTAGTTGTAGTAGCAGCAGCAACAGCAGCAGTAACATTAGCGGCAGTAGTAATAAATAGTAATAGCAATAGTAATAATGGTAGTAGCAGCAGTAATAGCAATAGTAGTAATGGTAGTAGCAGCAGTAATAGTAATAGTAATAGTGATGGTAGTGGTAGCAATGATATTAGTCCTGAGTGTGACTTCATAGTTTGCCTGTTATCTTCTTTGAGCTTTTTATATTCTCTTTTGCAGTGTGGTAGATTGGAGTGAGGAGATTAGGATTCAAATTATGCCTCTGAAATGTACCAACTCTACGACCATAACCAAGCCACTAAGGCTCTCTGAGCCTGAGTTTCCTCAGTTGTATAATGAAAATAATAGTACTTGTACCACCTACTCACCGGATTGATATGAAGAAAGTGGTCAAAGTTTATTATCTTCCTTACTTCATTTTAAATTCTTTGAGGTTAAGGATCATATCTTAACCGGGTCTTGCATATGTATAATAAAAACTTCTTAATTTGAATACTTTGGATTATACATGATCAGCAAAGAATTATAAGTCCCTGCCCTTAGGGAGTTTGTAGTTTAGCTGGGAAGAGATGTAGGCTTGCATTTCTTCATCTAATATGCTCATTCATTGCTTTATCCCTACTTCATTTTCCCCTTTCCTGGCCTCCTTTGAGCTATGCATTTTCTCCCTTCTCCTTACCTTTCCCATTTCTTACTCCAGTCTCAAGAAACCCTGGATACATCAAGACCCAAACCACAAAGCTGGAGCCAGGACCAATCAGATGTTTTCATAGATAATCTTTCTTTTTCTTGCTTTAACTTCCTTGCATTTCTCCTTCCCTTTTCTTTTAGTTTCTCCTCCTCTTCTTTTATTTTTCAGTTCTGCATGTTCTGCCTGATCTTCAGGGGATTAGATGACATCAAAAACAAAAGTTATAGTTATATATAGCAGGGGTGTGAACTCTTGAAAAAAGTGCATATATGACACACTTTAAGTCTAATAAGCATTATTAACATTTTTCCATTACTTTCTTAGATCTAGACAATCATAAATCAAGCCTTGATTTGTAGCATTTTGTCAATATCCAAAATATATTCACACTGAGAATTTAACAGTCAGCTTTCACTAGTCTATTGAAGTTGTCTCTAGCACATTGTTGAACTAATTGATGGACACAAAGTATTATTTCTCACATCTGCATAGTGTGTTCACATTTGTTATCTCATTTGAGCCTTACAACAATTGCATTATGGAGAGAGCAAGTATTATTATTCCTATATTACATTCTGAGAAAGATTAAGGCACATAATGGTGGGAAGTAGGATACTGGATAGGGTGAAATATGGTTAGGATAATTAAAAAATAAAAATAAAAATGGGGATTTCTAGACATCTAATAAAAATTTTGACTCCATTTCCAGGTGTGTGGAAGTCTTTTGCATATATTTTCAAGCTGGAAGAGTTGAAGAGCCTTATGTCAGTATCACCAAGAAGAGACAGATCTCTAAAAATGGACTCACAGAAGAAATTGAGAAAGAAGTGGGCAGGGCAGAAGGCAAGTTGTTCACCCACAGGTCGGCATTCAGCAGGGCATCGGTGATCCAGGCTTTTTTGGGTTCAGCACCTCAGCTGACCCTTCAGCTATACATAAGCATCTTGCAGCAGCACATCACCATAGGGAGAAGTATGTATATCTTAAATTTTGACTTTGGTATTTTGGGGCAAAGTAGGAATCATGCCAAAGAGTTGCATTTACCCTTGAAGGAACTTATTCATTCACACATCTCATCTGTTTATTGGGTCACATTGCATTAAAAGCATCCTAGATAGATGGCTTTCTAATCTTGTCTTGGTGGTAAATTTGGGGGGAACACTTAAGTATCCGTTATGTACCAGGTATTTAGTCTACCCAGAAAGCAATTTCTTTATTAAGACCTGCCTTTAAAATGAGTAATCATTTATTAGCTTCTAAGTTACCATTTTCTGACATTTAGGACAAAGTGAATATTATGATTATCCTGTTATCAGTAGATTGACCATGATCAGTTTCTGCTTGGTTAATTTCAGAAAATCCAGTGAAGAGGGAGAAGGGGATACTTGAAATTATAAAATGTACAAAGAAATACTCAGTAATATTAAGTATAGATTATATTCAAAAGTGAATGAAAAAAATGAGACTTGAAAATGCTTGTAGAAATAAGCAAATAAAAATTACTCCTATTAAATTTTCCCCCTGAATTTTCTTGTGCTTTTAAATGGTATGCAATAGGGAAATTGATGAGAAAGCATTGCTCACATTGCTAATGAACTTCACGTCCAGAGCAAAACTCCCATATTCTGATTTCTGCATGGAGAAGAGCAACAGTAGGATCCACCCACATACTGTACAGGTCACATCAGAACACTCCTTCCTGGGGCTGGACTGGATTCTCCTGTTTCACCCTTCTGTATTAAGAGCCAACCAGCTGCCACACCCTACTCAGTCATTGCATTCAATAACCAGCATCTTCAAAAACTTCAAATGACTCAATCTTCTACAACTTTTCTAAACCTTAGTAGATGAGTTCATTCTTCATTTATGAAAGTTTTAGGGGCTTATCTGACCTTCTGGCTCTACATAATTATCCTACAACCAAGAATTCACCCTATAGAGAAGCATGTATGGCTTAAATTTTAGCCTTATTCTGCCCAGAGCAAAGTGGGAGTCATGAGCATTTATCACTGCAGGAGTTCATTCCAACATAGAATTTGGAAGAAAACAGTTTGTTGCTTGGCGATCAGCTTTCCGTGAAGGAACAACAGCCCTTGGACTTAGCTAAGTTAACTCTTGGAAGTCAGTTTTATAGTCTATCCTGGAAGTCCCCAGTTGGCAGAGCTTGCACTCTAACCTTTGAAAATCTAGGCTACCTTAATGTCGGTCTTGGAATGGGATTAGCAAACCATAATTGCCAAGCTAATATATTAGGTATCAGAAGGGATATTATGATAACTACCACAAGTCTGCTGCTTTCAAAAAAAAAACTAAATTTAAAATATCAGTCTCATATGTAGCTATATCACAATAGTTATTTTGGAAAGTAGCTGAAATTCTTTTGTGATTCCTGTGCGGTTTTTTGATACCCTTCAGTGTTTGAGTATCCTCATCTGTTTGGGGAATATCATACTGTAATCAGGGCCAAAGAAAGGCATGTGAGTATCCAAAACAGGTTTTGAAAATTAGGTCTGCTCAGGTGTTAATTTGAATGTCTTTGAAACATGTATGATTTGACAAAATAAATCCCTATGTGCCATGGATAGCAGAATTGTCTATTGAAAGTATGTATTTATAAAAAGTAATATTAAGCATTTTCTTCTTTGTGCTGTACACCTATGTATTATAACCTGCTTTGGCTACATACCTCATTTACCACTTATTCCAGCTCTAATTCTGATCATTTCCTCATACGCCTGGACTTGGAATCAGGAAAAACTGAATTAAAATCTTTCTTTAGACTTTTTTTTATATGTGATCATAGAAAAATCCTAGAGAGTTTCCTGGAGAAATTGAAAGGTTTACTAACTTTCTCTTATTCATATAAATTGTATGTCTAGGAGGTAAGACTTGAATTCAGCTCTTGCTGATTCCAAAGTTTATATCTACTATGCTCCATCCTAAAATTAATGACAACACAGGTAAATTCCACTCAAATTAATTACAAAGATAACTGAAGAAATCACATTTTTTTTTTTGCTTTTTGCTGAGGCAATTGAGGTTAAGTGACTTGCCCAGGGTCACACAGCTAGGGAATGTTATGTGTCTGAGACCAGATTTGAACTCGAGTCTTCCTGACTTCAGGGCTGGTGCTCTATCCACTGAGCCACCTAGCTGCCCCAGAAATCACATTTTTAAAAAACTATATCTTTCTATTTATTTAGCTATTTGAGACTATGTGATTAACACTGGATCATTAGTCCTTGAAATTGTCTCACTGACATACAATAAGATAGTCCTTTGTGTTAAAAACTTTCAGTCATTTCCATTTTTTGTTAGCTTGCAAAGTATAATATTTAGTTACTTTAGTCAATTAAAATTAATGTAATTTTTCTAGGTCTTAGAAGAGCAATTCATGTGCTTAAAAAAAAGTTTCTGGGTTTACTAGGAAATAGAATAAATGGTCCTTTGTTTGGCATCCAAAGCCCTTGATAACTTCCCTTCCTTTCCCCTCTGCCTCCCCTAACTTTGTAATATTCTTAAACTATACCCTGCCACATACACACTCTGCACTCTCATGACACTGGTCCTCTTGTTCTTTGAATAAAACACTGTCTCTTGAGCATTTTCATTAGCATCATCATCCATGGAATACTCTTCCGCCTCCTTGTCCCAGATTTCCTGGCTTCCTGTAAGTCCCAGCTAAAAATCCTATCTTCTTTACAAAGCCTTTCCCCCTTCCTCTTAGTCTTTCCTTGGTTGATTATTTCCAACTTATCTTGCATATAACTTGCTTGCGTGTAATTATTTGCATTTTGTCTTCTTCATTGGATTATGAACTCTTTCAGGATAAGGACTTTCTTTTATTTTCTTTGCACTCCCAGAACTTAGCATAGCACCTGACATATCACAAAGTAAGTGCTTAATAAATATTTGATGAGCGACTGGGTAAATGATTTTCAATCTCTACTAGAAAATAGCATTAAGACAACACTAAGTCATGGTTGTAAAGTGTGCGGCAGATAGAAGTAATTCTTATTTAACAGTTGGTCAGGTAGTATATATGCTAGTCTTCCAAGGGAGAATTGTGATATTAATTTGAGAAATAACAATGTCTTGTACTGACTTTAAGATTCCAAGGGATTTAAAGGTTCAATATGAGCCTATGAATTCAAAGAGTTTTTATTTTAATCAAATGCTTATCATATGCCTAATAATTCAATTAAATTGAATTCAGCAAATTTATTAAATCCCTTTGTGCCAGGTACTGTTCTGAACAATGAGCATACAAAGACAAAAGTTAAACGTCCTTCCTTCAAGGAGCTTATATAATAACATTGTTTTTAAACTACACATAGAAAAAGTATATAATAATTTAAGCCCTAAGGAAAGGATGGTTTGGTTTTGTTGGTCAGGGATACGAAATGTAGGCTAAAAATGCAGGATTATTTAAGGAAGTGCAAAATTGACTCATTTCAGGCATTCTCACAGTGTTCCTGCAATGTCATTAGGAGACAGTGTTAAAGTTTATTTTTCCTTTTGTGAATGGAAAACTTCAAATACTAAGTCACACACTCAATGTTAAGAATATCTGATTTTGAGATCTGATCTTTAATTCTGTGATTTATGGGAGAAGTGGCTAATTACACAGGTGGGGACTAGGACAAAGCAGAATAGAAAAAAAATGCTTAATTTGCAAACTCTATATGAGATCTTTTTTTTCCCCAGAGCCAATTGGGGTTAAATGACTTACCCAGGGTCACACAGCTAGGAAGTGTTAAGTGTCTGAGACCAGATTTGAACTCAGACCCTCCTGACTTCAGGGCTGGTGCTCTATCCACTGCACCACCTAGCTGCCCCTATATGAGATCTTCTTATAAGAAGACCCAGTATTTTTACATGTGTATTTTGCTAATATGGTTGCTATACATATCTTAATATTTGCTGAAATATAGTAAACTTATTATTTTGTTGGTTAAAGCATCAAGTAATAAGTATGAGAGAAAGAATTTAGAAGCAAATTCATTATTTTCCCCCATTCTTGAATTTCCCATTGCCTCAGTTGGGGAATCTGAAATCTGACCCTGTAACTTATAAACTGTCTTCTACTCTGATAATAAGAATGAAAAGAGTGAGAAAATAAGCTTGGGAATTTCATGTTGTCTGGCTCCATGGTATTAGTATCTGTTTATTATTAATAAAATAGAATACAACTAGTTCTTTAGATACTAGTAAATTAAATAGCATTATTATACCTCCCTTGTCATGCCTACCTATTCCTGTAATTTTATAAAAAAAAAAAAAAGGAAGAATGGCCCAGAAGGAATGAAGTTACTGGGTCAAGAATATGAAAATTGGGTTCAAGTCTAGTGAGCATGAGCAAACCAATTCATTAGCTCATTAACCTAGAAGCCATCCAGTGAAACCCCTTCATTTTCCTGATGGGGAAACTGAGTCTAAGAAGGCTACATGGCCACACAGCATCAAAGATAGGATTAGAATTTTTGTGAATTTATAACCAATCCTCATTCTAATTAATATATTGCAATGACTTATTTGTTCATTATCACTAGGCTTCTTCCCTTCATCCATCAAATGAAAACTAAATTATTGGAGCTTCTTGCTTCACAGAACTATTAGCAGAATTTTTTTTCTGTTTATAGGAAAAAAAACATCATATTCCAATGATTCTCTTCATTTATCACAGTCTATTTGATGATCCTCAGGAATTTAGGATTACTTTAAAACATTTTAAAATTAAACTTGGTTTTCCTCTGCTATTCGTTGTTATTGGCAAGTAACTCTCTTCCCATTGGAATTCAGAGCAGACTTGACAAGAAAGCAGCTTTGTCTCCCTCATTCCTTCCCTTTCTTTATCTCTGTAGCTGTCTGTCCAAAGAGCTTTTTGTTTTTTCTATTACAAGTTTTTTTTTGGTTTTTGGTTTTTATTTTTATTTTTGGTTTTTTTGCCTTCTCTGAAAGCTTTCGGATAAATAATGATGCCAGGGATTTAATCTTCACATCAGTATCTTGATAGGTCAGTTAATGACTGCAGGAATCTTTTTTTTAAGGTCCTTACAAAGACATTTTATTTAGTCTCAGAGTCTCTTGCTGGAAGCCATTTCTCTTTGTATCCAACATCTTAGATGAATTCATTAAATATATTAGAAGCCATACACTGTTAGCGGTGGTAGAGGGTTCCATTTGGTTTACTTAGACTGTGTTGATAACTTGTTGATTATATTGGTTCTAAAAATTCAGGATAACTTAAAAATAGAGTTTTCCTTTTTGTGTGTGAATGCTGCAGGAAATCCAAAGGTACAGGGACACAAGTTCCAGATTGGGCTTTGTCTCTATTATTTTCTCTATGTTTTCTGATCCTAAATTTCCTCATTTATACAATAACCTGACCCTTAAGATCCGTCTATTTCTCATGATTCAAATTCAAACATTTATTAACTGCTTACCATGCAATTTTGGACAAATCCCTTAATCTCAGTTTGCCTCAGTTCTGTTAATGAAATCTCTCTTTATATCTAGGTCATGTGACCTTCTTTTGGTAAATGGTATAAAACATTAGTCTATGTCTAATTTCCGCCATCCTGCTTTGCGGTTTTCACAGCAATTTTTACCAAATAATGTATTATTATTTCAAAATCTAATGTCTTTACACTTGTCAAATACAAGGTTATTATGTTTATTTCCAGAAGCACATTGTATGTCTGTTACTCCAGTGATCTATTTCTTAGTATCAGATAGTTTTGATAATTAGAACTTTATATTATAGTTTCAAATCTGGTATTAATACAACTTGTTTCTTTATATTTTCCCATAATTTTCTTTAATATTCTTAACTTTTTGTTTTTCCAAATGAATTTTATTATTATTTCTAATTCAGTAAAAGCATTTTTAGTAATTTAATTAGGATGGCATTGAATGAATATGTAAATTAGTTTAGGTAAAATTGTCAATTTTATAATATTGACTCTGCCTGCCCACGAAGAATTAATATTTCTTCAATATATAAATTTAATTTTATTTGTACAAAAAGTTTTTTTTTAAATAATTTTGTTTATATAGTTCTTGATTTTGTTTTGGCAGGTATAGTTTCAGGTATTTTATCCTGTCTAGAGTTATTTCAAATGAGGTATTTTTTTTTACTATCCCTTCTTACAGAGTTTTGTTTGTGGCATATAGGAATGTTCATGATTTATGTAGATTTATATCCTGCTACTTTGCTAAAATTATTGTTTCAGCGAACTTTTTACTTGAGACATTTGGAACTTTATGATATCATTTACAAGAAGACATAATTTTATTAATTCATTCCATATTCTAATTCCTTCTATTTCTTTTTCTTCTCTTATTGTTATTGCTACAATTTCCAATACAGTATTGCATAATATTGGTGACAATGGACATAATACCTTTTAACTAGCTTAGCCTAGTTTACATGATAAATATTGCTTTTTACCACACAGCTCATTCCTATTCTGACATCTAGTTTTCCCTAACACTAAACTGAAATCTCTTTCCCTACAACTTCTACAAGCTAAGAAATATTCTATACATTTGAATAAAAGAGTATATTCACTCTCATGTGACAGCTCTGAAAATATTTGAAGACAGCCATTATGGCTCTTTTAAGCCTTTTTTGTCATCAGTTTACAATTCTTTCAAATTTTTCCCTTAAAGACAAAGTTTCTGGATCCCCCATCATTCTGATCCATCTTACATTTCTTATCTTCCCCACTCCTTCCATATTCCCTTTGTCTTAATTGCATTCCCTTCTCACCTCCACTTTATAGAATCCCTGCCTTCTGAAAGATGCAGATTAAGTGAAATCCTTTCCATTCTCTCAAATGCAAATGCCTCCCTCTCAGATTACCTTGGATTTATTCTCCTTATAATTAGCAATAGATAAAAATTCAGAAGGCATAAACAAGTAGGACAATTTTGAAAGTAATATATGAAAATTATTAATTTTTTTTACAAAAGCAGTATGAAATAGAAATTCACAGTTCTCTATATGACCCACTTTTATGCTCTGTTTCTGTGTAAATGTAAAAGTGCTCCCTTTTTTGGTGTTTAATTTCAAAATACAACATTAAATAAAATGAAAAACTTTTGGGGGGAAGGGTTATCCAGTCTTCTGAGTACATCCAATTAACAGACTCATTATTACCCATTCAAGCTTGCCTTGTCCACAAGAATATCATGATTCTGTCCAAACAGAAACAAACTTTGATTTGTTTTATCTATGGAAATTTCTAACCTATGAACCATGGAACCCTATATTTCCCTTTTGGTTAAAAAAAGTGAAATTCTCTCTACTTACTCCCATAACCTTCTGGAAATAATATAATTAGTGAACTAGATAGTGGGCATGAAATATTAAAAAAAAGTATTAAAAATGACAGTATAAACAAATTTTTAAAATTTCATCTGCTGACAGTGGGCTATCCATATTTCTTGTTTGTCTGCCTGTTTGTTATGTTACCTAAGTATAATTTACTTACCTGAGATGTGATTCTTAATGAATTAGGACTTAAGACTAGCCAAGCCTGGAAAAAGATCCTGCTGTTCCTACTCATTTGGCTTGTCAAAGTTTTGAAAAGATCCTTTCTGATTGTGGAACAGTGCCTTCCATCCCAGCCACCCTGGCACACAAAGCACTGTCCCTGCAGGACTGATGCTGTGATACATGGTTGGAGTTCTCTGAGTGGCTGCAGCATTGCAACATGGGGCAGATCTTTGGAGAGTCTCATTTAGGAATCTCATTAGCCAAGCTTCAAAGGGTCAGAACTGGAGAGAAGCCCAGGTGAGGTCCATCCAAAAGAAAGGACATTAAAGAAAGTTCTGTTGGAAGATGCCCCAAGATAATTTGATCCTCCAGAGGTGGGTCATTTTCTGGCTTAGCAGTACAGGGAGAGAGAGAGATCTAGGTTTGACAAGAAATGCTGTAGAATTATTTGGCTGAGCTGTCTGTTTCCTTTACAGCTCTTCTGTGTTCTGGTGAGCCAATTGGTGTTTAAAACCAAATAAAACCATTCTAAGGCCAAGAAAGTTTCAGAACTTTTAGAATTCTTTATGATATCTGTAGTGAATAATGAATAGACATGTACAATCATAAATTAATGCAATGTATAGAATTTAATCTAAATCATAATATAATATGCTATAAATTGTATTAGGTCTATGAAAGATCCATCTTTTCTTGAACCTCTTCCCACTACCACATTTTTGGGGGAAGATTTATTTAGTGGTTAGGAGACTTGCATTCTAGAATTATTTTTGCAACTAAATTATTCTATAACTATAAATAAAGAACTAAAAATCTTTGTGTGTCTTGGTTTTCTAATCTATAGAATGGGGACTGTGATGATTATTCTTATGTCCTCATAGAGACTTGTGAAAATAAAATAAGGTCATTCATTATGGTCTGTGTATTTTGTATTGTATTGCTAAATGAAAATTAGAGTCAGATATGACTGAACAAAAGAGATTTTGTTGTAGACACCAAAATGTAAGAAAAATTTGTGTTCAAAATTTTCTCCAATTTTTGAGTAAAAAGCTCTATTAGGATCAATATTTTTTCCATTCTCTCAAAGCATATATCATAGATTCTAGTTCCACATCATGACCATGACTATATCAGGAAATTTTGTTTGATTGTTTTGGTTGGTAGTTATTAGGCTTGGGGATAGTTTTAAATCTTAAACTGCTATCTTTTGAGAACTTTGGTCAGGTCTCAGTGAAACAATTTAGTGAAGTAATTTTTTTCTTATTGAGTGGTGCTTTAGAGCTCCAAAATATTCTTGCAAGAAATTAGATCGAATGCATACAAACTTCATTGGTTTGTTATACAAGTTATACAAGAATTTTGCTTGTCTGTTTGAATAAATGCCTTCTATCAGATTATTTTCTCATTAGTACCTTCTTTTTTGAAGAAGACTCCGCTTTTGTGGAGCAGGACTACTGGCTAGTTCTGACTGTTGGGGTTCAGATTAGTAAAGATAATTTAATCAAAATAATTAATCAAGGTATTACTCCAGCTTCATCATTTTCACTTTGAACTTTGGACCACAACTTGTTAAGCCCATTTGTCTTCCACTGCCTCTCAAAGTCTGTCCAAATTCATATTTATTGTTTCCATAATGCTATCTATCCATCTCATCCTCTGCTATCCCCTTTTCCTTTTGTCTTCAATCTTTCCCAGTATCAGGGTCTTTTCCAGTGAGTCCCATCTTCTCATTATATGGCCAAAGTATTTAAACTTCAGCTTCAATATTTGTCATTCTAGTTAATAGCCTGAATTGATTTCTTTGATCTCCTGATTTGATCTCCTCACAGATCCAAAGGACTTTCAAAAGTTTTCTCTGGGGCAGCTAGGTGGCACCGTGGATAGAGCACCAGCCCTGAAGTCAGGAGGACCTGAGTTCAAATGTGGTCTCAGACACTTAACATTCCCTAGCTGTGTGACCCTGGGCAAGTCACTTAACCTCAATTGCCTCAGCAAAAAGAAAAAATATATATATATATATATATATTAAAAGTTTTCTCTACATCACAACCGGAAAATGTCAATTCTGTGATGTTGAGGTTTTCTTATAGTCCATCTCTCCTACATTGCTACTGGAAAAACCATAGCTTTGAGTATATGGATCTTTGTCAGCAAGGTGATGTCTCTGCTTTTTCAAAGTATGCTCTCCAACTTTGCTATAGCTTTCCTTCTAGAAAACAAGCATCTTTTAATTTCATGGCTGCAATCCCAAGAATATAAAATCTGAGACTACTTCCACTTTTCCCTTTTCACAAAGAAATAATGAGACTGTTGCTAAGATCTTTGTTTGTTTGATGTCTTTCACCCTTATCAAAAAGCTTTGTTAAGCCAACCATTTGTTTGATGCTTGATTCTAACTAATTCTCTAATGGAGAAACATATCCATTTTCCTTAAAAAACAAGTAAGATGATCTGGCACTCCCATTTCTTTGAAGACTTGCCACATTTGGTTGTGATGCATAGTACAGTCAGAATTTTTAGTGTAGTCAACAAAGCAGAAGTGGATGTCCTTCTGGAATTCCCTTGCATTTTGCATAATCCAACAAATGTTGGCAGCAATTTGGCCCCAAGTTCCCCCTCCTCTTCAAAAGAACAGCTTGCTCTTGTGGTAATTCTCTCTTCACCTAGTGCTGAAGCCTAACCTGCAGAAACTTAAATGTAACCCTACTGGCCTGTGAAATGAGCACAATTGTTTGGTAATTTGAACATTCATCTTTAGGATTAAGACATAAAAAATTTTTTTTTTTCCAATCCGATGGCTGCTGTCGAGTTTCAAAATTTGTTGGTTTATTGAATGCAGCATTTTTTTTGCAGGATTTAAAATAAATAGCCCAGATGGAATTCCAACATCTCCACTAGGAATGCTTTATGATTTCTTTCTCCAGCTTATTTAACAGATGAGGAAACTAAGGCAAGCAGATCAGGTGACTTGCCCAGAATCACACAGCTAGTAAGTGTCTGAAGGAGGCTTTGAACTTGCAAAAATGAGACTGTCTGACTCCAGGCCCAGTGCTCTCTTCACTGTATTACTTAACTGAGAATTTTGTTATACTGATCTTATTTAGAGGCTGCTAGATGGCACAGTCAAGAAATCCTGCCTCAGTTTACAGTGAAATGAAAGAAAAACCTAAGAGAGAGAATTTCTGGATAATTAATAATCAATTTATTAAATAGTTTAGTAAATAATCAATAAATTAAGGCCAGTGATTCTTTCAGTAATCAAAGACTGCCTAGAGTTTCTAAATGCTTTGGAAGGGGATGGTCTTGAGGGTGAAAATCAATTCTGATTGGTTAACTATTAATGAGGGAATAAATATTGTTAATGAGTAGACTTTTCTATTGAGGAGGCCAGCATATGCGACTTTGATCATGTCAGCCCTTTTTCATATCATTTTGCTTCCAGCAACCTATGCAAAAGGTTCTTTACTCAATCCTATCTGAATTAAGCAGTTATGGGGTTACTGTAAGACGTCCACTTGGACACAGCAATCTGGCTGAGGTGAATTTTTGGGAAAGATTAGAAATGTCCTTGATAGACTGGACTTTGAATGAGCAGGCTAAAAGAATATTTTGGGGTTTGAGATATATATATACATTTTCTCATTAGCTGTGTAACTCTGGGCAAATCATTTTACCTTAACTTAAATATTCTCAGCTCTAAAGTGTGAGCATTACTTCACAAGGCTGGTTGTAAGGATAAGTAAGAAAACAAATATAAAACATTTCAAAGCACTATAACTAGCTTTCTATGGAATAAAGAATGTGTCTGGTAGTGTTTGGGATTGAAAGATTCTGAAGACTCTTTTCATGTCATTGACATGAATTTCCTAGAGAATGTACCTTTGAATTAGTGACAGTCTCCAATTTCTCATTTATAAAAAAAGAAGTGATCGTAGCTCTAACATTCCTTTGAGCTAAAAAAAAAATCCAGGGATTATATTTCTAGATTGTTTCTAAGGTTTCTTCTAACCTTAAAAATCAACTTTTGATTTTATCCTATTAGGTAATATCCAGCATGAAATACATTCTAGAATTTTTTTTATTGTTCTATGATCTTTAGATAATCCACAGGATATTCTTTTAATTACAGATTTTTTTATCCATTTTCCTTAATTGTGTAATATATTTTTTCAACATGTTATGAACATTTATGATTTTTTAAATTTGATTTTCCCTTTTTTCTTTTAGATTCATTTTTGGTGCTTTGGTTTAGGTTTAGATCCAGCCTTTCTTTCTTGAACTTTTCAGGAGTTTGTCTTTGGTTTCTCTCTATACAAGGTGTTCTTAACATTTTTCATGTCTCAAATCCCTTTGTCCATAATTTCTCAGAATGATTTTTAATGCACAAAATAAAATGCAAATAATTAAAAATAAATTAAATTTTATATTGAAATTGACAATTTATATTGAAATTGCCAAAAAAAATTAAATAAGTTCATGGAAACAATTTTAAGAATCAGTTTTACTCTTTTTCATTCATTTCTCTTATATTGCTAGTAATAATAATAATATTAATAATGATAGCTGATATTTGCATAGTGATTTAAATTTTACTAAGCATTTAACAAATATTATCTCATTTTACCCTCACAACAATCCTGAGACGTCGATGATATCTACCTTAAATTTTACAAATTGAGTAAATTGGATCAGACAGAAGTTAAGTATTTTGCAGATTTCACTCCTAGTGAATAGCTTGAGGCCAGATCTGAACTCACAGCTTCCTGACTCTGGGCCCAACACTTTTACCCATTCTGCCACTTAAACATTTTTATTTCCCACCTGACCTGAGTCTGCTTGAGCTGAGAAATGCCATGAATGGACCTGGCTAAGTTTCTACTCTGTAGGAAATAGACTCCATAGGAAATAAACTGCCCAGTCTTTTTTTTTAGATCATGTTTCTCTAGGACATGGAAACTCCTTTCCTTACAGCCATTTCCACACTGCATAGTCTCTGTACAATGTCCTCTTTGTATTTCCTTTAGTTCATGTGGATAGAAAGAATAACTTTTTTTCCCCTTCATTTATAAAGACTGGAGATTTACAGACTTGAGTCACTGCCATGGGGAAGCCAGGCAGGGCTGCCTCAAATGAATTCTAAATTACAAGCTTGTGAAGCTGTTTGCAACTGGCCTAAAGAGGCCTGAATGTAGGGGGGATGGGAAGTATTAAGTACTCAAGTTCTCCAGTGTGATTTCATGAGGTTTTTAACCCTGTACAACAGTTTCTGCCTTCTTATCTTGTGGAATAATCTTTAATTACTCTACATTTTGTTCCTTTGCTATACTTTTTCTTATACAATTTTTAGAGTTAGGTAGAAAACAACTGCTCTGTTGTCTTGCCAGTCATGAATGTCTACTCTACCTATTTTTCTCCTCTGCCTTCTCTAAGCCCAGCAGGTGTCTTGTAATTTGAATGAGTTTGGGGATGTTTGGCAATGGAAGAACACAGAAGATGTGGTAATGCTATCTCAGGTACCTCAGTGGTACCTAAAGCAGAACAGCCAGATGCAAAAGCTTGCATATTTTATTGAGGAAAAATAGCAATCAGGGAGAATAAATACAGGTCAGGTTCTCTGGTGCCCAAACCTAATTTTTAATTAGTAAAAGTGGCAAAAAATTTGTATATATATATATATATAACTTATGTATATCATAACATATGCCATATATTATAATATATATTATGTATCATAATGTTATGTTATTTATATATTTTATATTTTATGTATTATATATATAAGTAAAAAAATAGTAATAGTAGTAAAAAAATTAGTAAAGCCTATTTTTAAAAAATAGAGTTCTCTGAGTCAAACATTAAGTAAAGGGAGCCGGGATTCCTGAGTCTATACCTGCAAATGTGGACCATGATTTGGGAACTGGGAGCTGATTTACACTGGGGGGAATAGGAAATTGGTAACTGGTGCATAATCATGCTTCTCCCTGGTGGAAAAGGGCACATTTAGACTTTATAGCAGGTTCCTGACTTGGGAGAGATTAACTTTTTTGATTTGTAGGGTGAGAAGACTAATTCTTCACAGTGGGATTGGCCAGTACTTCATCATAGAAGCCAATCTAGTATGGATGGTGATCTTTTTTTTTCAGCGACATCCCTTCTGTCTGGAAATAGACATGAAAAACAACACTCTGCCTTGTCTGAGTTTTTCATTCAGAATGAATTTTTACCACATCATTGTACCTTTCATTACATTGAGTACAATCTCTTAAGTATATTCACAGCCACTTATATAAAGCCATTTAACCACTCTACCATATGACCAAATAGGGCTCTGGAGCTGATACCTGGGTCTGAGTTGCCCCTTGCATAGAAATACTTTGTGATCCCTAAGTTTAATAGAGCTCTGGACCTAACAGGTCAAGGAGCCCTGAACTCAAATGTGGCTTCAGATAGTAGTTTGTGATCCTGGGAAGTCCCTTAGTCACTATCTACTTCAGTTTCCCTCTGAAACAGAGATAATAGCACCTGCCTTCTAGAGTTCATATAAGAATAAAATGAGATATTTTTTAAATACTTTGTAAACCTTAAGGTATTATGTAAATAACTTCCTCCTCCTCCTTCTGCTGCCTCTGCTTTCTTCTGCTGCTTTTACTTCTCAGATTTACTCTGAGAATTAATCATTAAAAATCTGGTGTACACTCCCATCTTTCTCCACCAAAATTCCTAAAAATTCAGCAAAACCAGGTGGGGCATTTTATAGTTAGAGAGCCACACAGTTCAGTTCAGCAGTGGAGCCAGAAAAACCTGTCCCATGTCAGGACTAGGAGTTCTTGAGCCTGTGTCAGGACTATATCATTATTTAATCCTACACCTGGGTCATTCTGCCACTCGTTACCACTTTTTTCTTCCTTTATATTGACATAGCCTTCAGAGCTATACCCTGGCAGCATTGTTTCTTTTAAATTAGGGCCCCTCATCTAGTTATTAAGATTTCTAGTCTGAAAGCTCTCCATCATTATATAGCTCACTCTCCAGGAAGAATTCTTCTGTAAGGAAGAATTCTCTCATCAAAAGAATTGCAGTATTTTATTATAGAAAACAGTTGCTTCTAATTGGTGTTATATGATTGTCATTTAGACATCTGAAGTGTGTCCCAAAAGTCTTTGTGAAATTTTAATTTATTGAGTACATGCATAGATGCTATATTGAGTATTATTTGTAGGTATAGGAATAAATGTATGCATAAATTCCTATTTTTTAAAAATATATAAATATAAAATAAGAAAAAAATAAAATAAAAAAGGAAAGACAGAAAAGGAAAATTTAAAAACAAAACAAAATAAAACATTGTCTTGTTCCCAGTAGAACATCATGGAGAATTCAATATATGTAATAATAAATTCCCCTTTCAAGAAAGCATATATAATAATTGAAGACATTATATTTATGACTTTCCATCTTTTTTTATTTTCTTTTTCCACACATCCCTATTAAGTATGCATTGAGTTTATTTTTAATTTGTCTAACATACTAAAATTAGTTAAATAAGAATTTAGGTCTTAAATAATAATTCTAGGTCTTCAGGAAAATTATTTTATTGATTATTTCCGATGTGTGATTGTGGTGTGGGCGAAAGGATATTGCATTAGAGAGCCAAGTTTTTCAGTGATCAAGCACTGATGCTTCTTGCTTTATCAGGTCTCCTTTCTTGAGTAGCACTTTTTTTGGTTTGCTGCACCTGATCCTTTAATATCATCTTTTCCACAAGTATTGCATGGCTCAGAGCAGGGACTGTTAATCTGGCATCTGCAGAGGAGCCTTTGTATAGATTACAGGGGACTATGAACTTGTATAATAAAAAAATACATTTTTATTTTTACTAACTTGGATAGTAAAAAAACCACAGCTTCATTTTTGCTAACTTCTAAATGAACTTTATCATTTCCTACAATTGTAAATGTTAGCAGCAAATATTTTGATAAGGAGGATCATAGGTTTTTTAGCCTGCTAAAAGCATCCACAACACAAAAAGTTTAAGAACCCCTGGGTTAGAAAGGTAAATCCAGAGGGCAGAAATCTCATTTTTGGTGCTTTAGTTCCCCAGTAGCTCTCAGTGAGTTACTATTTTATTTTAGATAAACCTGATATCATAAGGTGGAATTTTCAGCACCTGACCCCCCAGTTCTGGTTTATTTTCTGTGGTTTAACAGATGGAGTCCCTTAGGAGCAGTCCACCTGCCACCTTCCTTATACTGAGGATGAAGGGGCTTAACTTGTTAGGGTAGATTGGAGAGGGAGGACGTCAACTCCTGCTGGTGATTACTTTTGTCCTTTACTCCCCAAACCAAAGAGATAGAGAAAATCCTGAAAAGTCAGTCACACCTGCCAAAGGTGGCCAGACCCAGAATGACTGCATGTTTTCTTTTTAAAGGAACCAAATAAGAGATCACATTTAAAAACACTGAACCCCAGGATGGTTCATTGGGGAACTGAGAAGAAGGTAGGGTTGTGGTGGCTCTTGGCAACTTCCTGATTACCCCTCCCTTCCTGTTATGTAAAGGGCAAGAAACAAAGGTATCTCCCAGTATAAGATCCAGGACCAATCTGCCGCATAGTCTTGCCCCTGTGAAACATGGGGCTAATTATTATTTTGTGACGAAATTGCAAATGGGACTCTGGGAATTTCTGAGCTGAAAAAACCTTAGAGATGACAGAATCCAATTCTTTATGCAAGAAAGAAGAATGTATCTGAGAAAGGAGATCCCTTTAGAGAACAGAGTGTCTGCACCTAATAAACATTAAGTCAATGTTTATTGACTGACTGAGTAGGCAAGGTCAGGGAAGCAGTGTGATGCATCGGATTGAGGTCAGAGCACCTTGGTTTAAATCCTGTCTCCGTCTCTCAGCCACTTTCATTGTCATGGGCATGCAAGGCCACAAACTCCCAGGACCACAGGTATTTCATTTGTAAAATGCCGTGGAATTGGGCAGGCTTGAGTTAGCTCCTCACAATCCCACAACACAGCCAGGATTTCTGATTGCTCCCAGGTGGATTGATGAGGACCTGGCACAGGTCTTTGGGCAATCTGTAAACCTGTGGCAGAGAGCTTTTGAGGCCCCGGAGAATTTCTTACTCATTGCTTTTAATCTCCTTGCCTATGGCTTTTCCCTGCTTTTAATCTTCTTATGAAATGTTTTTCATTTCCTTAGAGAGTTTTTTTTTAACCTGAGAGCATTTGAATATATATATATGGATTTTATATGTGGACCCTTGGGGATGCATTGCACCAAATATTAACCCAGTACTGGGAAGGGGATTGGACTAGATGGTGTTTAAGGTGTCTTTCAGCACTAAATTTAGGATCCTCTGTAAAGAGCCATATCTGTTCCAATAATTCTGAGTAAGGGGCCAGCTAGGTGACACAATAGATAGAGTGTCAGGTTGGAGTCAGGAAGTCCTCAGTTCAAATGTGGCCTCAGGCACTATGTAGTTGTATGACCCTTTCCAAATCATTTAACCCTGTCTGCCTCAGTTTCCCCATCTGTAAAATAAACTGGAGAAGGAAATGGCAAACTACTTTGTTATCTTTACCACAAAAACCCCATTGGGGTCTGCACAACAATAATTCATCTAGGCCAGTGATTCTAAAACTTATTTATCTTATGACACCTTTACACTTTATAAATTATCAAGGATCCTATTTTATGTGTGTCTTTTGAAATTCACTGTATTAGAAACTGAAATATCTTAGCATTGTTATGAAAATAGTTGACTTCATAGACCTCCTGAAAGAGTGGCCCTTGGACTGCACTTTGATAACTACTAACTTATACTAAATTTGTCTTTTTTAGATGAGGAATGTTGGGCCTAGAGAAATGGAATTGCCTACATTTATACTTTTTAAAAGTCAGACAATATTTGAACTCAGCTCCCTGACTTCAAATACATGACTTCAAATATATATGGCATTGCCTCTTGGGGAAAGGGAGGAGAACAGGAAGAAAGAATGAGGAGATGTTTACTGAAGCGATATAAATTCTTTGATAAACTTCCAGAGTTAAAAAAGTTTTCTACAATTGGAAGATCTGTATTGTTCAGACTTAAAAATATAACATGTTATTGAATAATTGGATATGATTTCTATAAATATTTCTTCCTGACTACATTTATGGAAAATTAATTTTTTACTTGAGATTTCCAGAAGCACTGAGCTCTTGCTATATTAAATTATTTGGAATTTGGTCAATGAGGGACGATAAAAGTGTTTCCAAAACTAATTCAATTATATGGATGAAAGGACATAACTTTTTAGCTTCCTGTGATGAGATTTGATTAGTTTATTTTTCAAGGGAAACTCAGAAAGCAAGTGTGGGGGTGGCGGTGGAGAGATATAATCCTGCAATGTTAGTTAAGTGTTCTTTCATAATAATTTCTATTCATTCACCAAATACTGATTGAGCTACTCTTGCATAGATGGCACTGTTCTAGGCGCTGAGGAGCATACAAAGCAAAAAAAAGTCGAGAGAAACTTAAAGCAATTTTCTATTAGGTAACAATGAAAAGAAGAGCTTATGGTTCTATGAACTTTAAGCTTTGTATCTTAAGCTATTATTCTTTCCCTTAGTTCTGCAGTAAAGCTTGGCCCAGTTAAATTAATGGTCAGTCAGTCAAAAAGCATTCATTAAACACCTACTATGTTCCAGACACTAAAGCAAGTGCCTTAGTGGGATGGGTGCCTCAAGTAGGATTCAAAGTACAAAGAATTTATACCACTAGTAATGAGAGAAGGAAGGAGGAGAAACTTTTGGCAGTTAAAGACTTCTACAATCTGTAATTACTTTCTTGTTGTTCTTATCTCACACTATTCCACCAGTTGGCACGAAGTACTAGATGGGTAGTCAGGAAAAACTAAGTTCAATTCCAGCTTTAGACACTTACTGGCTATGTGATTCTGTGCAAGTCACCTGTCCCCAGTTTCTCAAGTATAAAATGAGGATAATTGCAACTACTTCCTGGGATTGTTGTGAGGATCAAAGGAGATGACAATTTTAATACACTTACCCTAGTAGTTACTTAAATGCTTGTTCTTCCTTCCCTTGGTGCATACTGTTCTCCAGGCAAAGTAAACTTCACTGACCCTCATACGTATTGCATCTTGCCCCACCTCTGTATCATTGTTTACATTGTTCTCTAAGTCTGAAATGCCATCTCTGTTTTCCATCTGCATGATAAATAATCTTCATGTTGTATTTATTAAACAGTAGAAAAAATACAAGCCCTAAAAATACTGCATTGAAAAGCCTAGTAAATTACCAGCAGACAAATATAAAATTATTTTGTTAATTCTATAGTGTATAAAACATTTACTTCACTCTGTCATAGGAAAATATGTTGATAATTTTAAATTTCTAAGTTGAGAGAACTGTTTATTTAAAATAAGGTTCCCTTTCTTCCCAAAAATTATTTTTTCTTCAGTTATAATGGTGACTTTTAAAACATTTATGCTTTCACATTGTGTACTATTAGCATTTGGGGGTAAAGCCTATGACTGAAGAACATTTAATTATACTGATTATTTTGTTCTGGTGCTGAATACTTATATGGATCTCACTGATTAGGGGGATAACAGAAATGAATCAAGTAAAGGAGGTAAGCCATGTATGTGTCAAACAGCTGCAGTACATAACAATGCTAGACAGTGTCTCAGTATTAAAGTAATTGAAAGAGATGGTGAGCGGGCTAGAAAGGAATTCAAAAAAGATATATTTCACAATGTTTCAATAACAGCAGTCTAGTCAATACCATCTACTTTATTTGAGGGATGGAAGTAGATAATTTAATTTCTCTGTGTGTGTGTGTGTGTATGTATGTGTTTAGGATGTTTCCCAGTGTTTCAATGACAGCAGTCTAGTCAATATCATATACTTCATTTGAGAGATGGAAGTAGATAATTTTATTTCTTTGTGTGTGTGTGTGCTTAGGATGTTTCATAATGTTTCAATGACAGCAGTCTAGTCAATATTATCTGTTTCATTTGAGTAGATGAAGTAGATTGAGTAGATTGTTTTCTCTGTGTGTGTATGTATCCCCCTCCCTTCCTCTCTTTTTTGTCTTTTTCTTCTCTCCTTCCCTCTTCCCTCCTTCCTTTCCCACCCTCCTCACCTGGCCCTTTCTGTCTCTCTCTCTCTACTCCCTGTCCAACTTTCTTGGTTACACTTTGTGTATTGGGTGGATGCTTTTGTCTTTACATCCAAAGCTGGAGAGAAAAATAAATGAACCTTGCTCCTACCCTTCTCCAGCTTAGTGCCCACAACATTCTCATTTCCTTCCAAGCAGGGAGAAAATTACATTTATCTGAGACTGAAATCCTTGAATTTATAGGCAAGTTTCAGAACTTTTTAGTCTTCCCAAGAGTGGGAGAAAACTATAACTGGTTCCTTTAAGATTCTAATCATGGAACACAACAAAGGAGTCTGAGCTGGGCAGCAGCTTTTTCCACTCTCTCCTTGGCAGGGGAGTTGTATTTTGTAAAACAAACGACATCCCATCTCTATATACCCTTGTGCACACTGTCCTCAGTGCCTGGGAGGGACACACCTCCACCTCTCTTCTTTTTAAAGGTTTTAGTTCCCTTCATAACTTTAATCAACCGCCATCTCCAATAGGAAACCCATCCCCATCTGCAAACTGATAGTGCATCCCCCAAATTGCTTTTTATCTGGGTATGCTCTGTTTTTTCCCAATGGACTATAATGCCTGTGAAGGAAGGGACTGTTTCATTTCTGTCTTTGGTCTGTAGAACCTAATATAACACCTGGCACTCAGCAACAGGCACTTAGTAAGTACTTGTGGCTTCATGGATCAATCTTCAAAAAAATCTCCTCTTCTTGGAGGTTCCTGTGAGGCTTTATGTGTGAGCTGATACTTGAGCCTCCTTCATCTTTTTTGTCTTACAGGTATCTTCATGGCACTGTCCCTGCTGTCCATTGTGTATGGGGCCTTGCGTTGCAACATCCTGGCTATCAAGATCAAGTATGATGAATATGAGATCAACGTGAAGCCTGCAGCCTATTTCTGCATCTTCCTCTGGAGGAGTTTTGAAATTGCCACACGGGTCGGGGTCCTGGTTCTTTTCAGCTCTGTGCTCCAGATCTGGGTCCTCCCAGTGGTGCTCCTCAATTTCTTTGGCTTTTTTTTCTACCCCTGGATTCTCTTTTGGAGAAGTGGCTCCCCTTTTCCAGAGAATATCAAGGCCATGAGCAGACTGGGAACCACCATAGTGCTGTGCTCACTCACTTTCCTGTACGCAGGTATCAACATGTTCTGTTGGTCGGCCGTCCAGCTGAAGATCAACAGTCCTGACTTGATTAATAAGTCCCAGAACTGGTACAGGTTGACAGTCTATTACATGCTGAGGTTCATTGAGAATGCTTTCCTCCTCCTCATGTGGTACATCTACAAGACAGACATTTATATGCACGTGTGTGCTCCCTTGCTCATTCTGAAGCTGCTGATTGCATATTGCACAGCCATCCTCTTCATGCTAGTGTTTTACCAGTTTTTCCACCCTTGCAAAAAGCTCTTCTCATTTAGTATTTCTCAAGGCCTGTTGTCATGTTTCAGATGTCTTTGCTTTCCATGTAAAAGGCAGAGACGCAGTGATCCTGCAGAAAGAGCAGACTTGAAGTCACCCGATGACTCAGAAACCCCCAGCCAGTGGCAAAAAAGCGAGCCACAGAACAGAAACCCAAACGTGAAAGTCCCTTCCGAGTCTTAAAGAGACCAGTAGTAAGATGCTGTCTCTTCTGGTCTGTACCAGTCCTCTGGTCTTGTTTTCTGGGTCTGATTGGTGCTTGTTCAGAGCAGCTGTCACAATGCTACACATGCCTTTGAGTGGACAGGAAGTTATCCCTGCAACTGCACCCCCTCCTCCCTGCCAGCTAGCTTGCTCTGTGTGCCTCTGGAGTATGGAATACCTGTGTGAATGTGCGGGGGTGTTTGTGCAGAGACTGGCAAGGGGAATGTCAGCTTATCAGTCCAGAATGCTACAATACCTGACACCCTATCTAACAAACTTGTGTTTATAAATATGAACGATTGTGTTCTCCTAATTGGTATTTCCTCTTCAATTTAAAAACAACAACAAAAAAGGACAGCATGCTTTTGTCACCCAGCAGGTCAGAACCTCATGGGATTTTATGTCAGCTTTTGAAAATAGTGAAAATAGGGAAATCTGACATTGGGTTGGTTAGGTTGAATGAGGAAAAGGTTCTGTTGAAAAAGTACTGGTTTTGTTTGCCTATTTTGTTGCCTGTATTTAGCCCTATAGATTCTGTTTAGTAGAACCTAGTCTTTTCTCCAGCTGGCTGGTGGCACTAATTGCCTGTACATATATAAATAGCCAGAAGGCAAGGCCTATGAGCTTGATTTTCAAATTCTTATATATGCTATTTTCACATTTTGATGATCTCTTGAGCTTCTCAAAACACCCCTCAGATCACATGTATTCAAGTATTTGAATCTGGAGACTTCAGGTTCCAAGGGCTTCTAAGAAGAAACTTATATTGTAGATTTGACTTTAATTCTAGAAGGTCTGTGGCTTGGGAAAGCATTAATAGGCATTGGATACATAGGAGAATTTCTGGACCATAAGACTCATTAAGCATTAAAATGACTAATTGAGGGAGTGATGCAGTCTCCTCTGGGAGCCTCTACAAACAGGATATCACTCTTTTTCAGGATAGTTAGATGTAGGTCACCTTGAAGGCAGTTTTCTATTCTTGCAAAGTGTTTTCCTACCTCAAGATTTTTTAGTCACAAAAAATCTGATTTTTATGCCCAAAAATTTATTTGAAAGTGTATCATATCTTCCCCCAAACTTAGCCAAATCAGGATAAATTTTATAAGAAAATCACATGAAAATTCCAGGCCAGGGCTATCCAGGTAAAATATTTTGGTTTTCATTACTTAAAGAAAAAACTCATTTTTTTAAAAAGACAAATTAACCATAATATGGATCTTAATACCATCACTCTTCTCTGCCGCTCCAAAGAAATTAAGTAACCAAGAATCTAGTGACTACCTTGGATCCTTCATTTTTTTTGATACATTCTGAATCTGTAGTAATTATGACAAACTGAAGAAGGCTTCTGATTCAATAAGTCTTCCTTTATTTACCTCTTCAATATGGTACCCTGTATGTTGATATGAATTTCAGCAACATTTATTTGATTATCTAGGGGAAACTATTATCCAATATCTTTATTTTTTCCAACGTAATATCTGATACCAGGTTGGAACAGAGATATCATTTAATATCATTAAAAAGGAAATGATGAAAATAATAGAATATGAGATGTTTAGACCAAGAATATTAAATGCATATTGTGTCAAGGATTTAGTCTTTTTGCATGGCTGTTGTGTCTAGAAAGATATATTTGTTAAAATTCCCACTTTTATTTGTAATTCACAGTGGTTGCAATTTCATATAAAAATATGAAATGTACATACACATAAACATACAATTTGATATGCTTTTTTGTTATATTCAGGGAAAATTAGACAATGTAAATGTTTTTCATTTTAAAGAAGATTTTCATGTTATTTCCTATTTTTATATACTTCAATTGACATGTCCTATAGACTACTGATCAATTTCACCTTTGTTTTGTGTTTGCAGATTTATTGGAAATGCTCTTGGTTTATCAATATGTGTTAAATATTGTATGCATGTAAAATCAGCAAATATCCTTTTTTGTTCAAATAAGAACAAAATATCCTGTGTTATTCACCATCTCACTGTCTCTTAGCCCACATCAATAGTCCTTAGTACTGTTTTTTAGGCCTCATGCAAATCTGTGTGTGTTTGTGTGTGTGTGTGTGTGTGTGTGTGTACCCACATGTGTTCACATGCTGATACATCCTTGTATATATACACAGAGGTACATACTGTGCATGTAAAAAGAGAAATATATTTAAATGTACATAGATGTGTACATATGACCACATAAAATTATTTTTTCAAAAACTAAAAGATTAGAAATAGAATAAAACTAAGGTTTAAAGCCATTCTTTCTGTAGTTAACTTAGTGAAGAAAAAGTTTCTGTTATGATTGTGCATGGCAGCACAATTATTCCTGGCTCCTAATTTTGCCCCTATTTCCCACATTTAAATAGTTCCCTCACCTCTTTGTCCCTCTATTCCCCTATCTAACAAATGTAGTAGTATCTGACCTGCCTACCTCATAAGGGTGTTTTGCCATCAGAGTACATAATGATGATATCATGGCAGTGCTTTTAAAAAGTACTATGTAACTCTAAAGTGTCCCTAAGCCCACAAGGGAAACTTGTTGCAATAAGAAAAGCTTTTTGCACTGGTGTCAGCATTTTAACAGCTTCTGACTGAATTCTTGGTTGTTTGATCTTGTGGAAACAGATTTATTGAATAAACATCTACTTTGGTAAGGGGAGATATTTACCTCTTCAATATGGTACCTTGTGTGGGGTTATGTATGTAGGTATGTTGACATGAATTTGAGCAACATTTATTTGATTATCTAGGGGATAATCTGTTCTGGTTGATGTTGTTTCCCTTACTGCCTGTGTATAAAAAAACTCAAATTTATGGATTCGGGACTGGGTCAATACTTCCCTATTTTTTCACAGGATCCTAAATATGCATCTGCTGCTGAGAAATCTGTCCTTTAAAAATATTTTTTTGACCTCATGCTTCCACAAAACATATAGGAAGCTCTTTCAATAATCACCTTTACAGCTTGGAGGTCTGATACTACCAGGTTTGAATTCAGCTCATTTGAAAAACATCTTTTTGGTCTTAAAAGTGGAGAGAAGGCTCTAAAGCTGATTTTCCAACATAGAACATTTCCTTGGAAATCACCTTTATCATCAAAGAGTTGTCATGATTCTGTATGTATGAGTATTACACTTCTTATGAGCACATTGCCAGTTTTAAATTCTGAATCATGCCCACTCCAGTAACTGTAATAAATATATCATGTGATTTTATTGGCTGCCACTCTGCAGTCATTGCCTCTAATAAATAGCGTTTTTGTTTCTTCTGATGGTACATCATTCTCTGCATGTGTTCTGCTTAGTGCTTTTAGGATCCAACCACCACTCTTAAAATAGGAATTTTTAAAAGTTATTCTACTGGGATTGATGATGTATTTAAAAATTCAGTTGGAGAATGTCTCTTATTACCTCTAGTCATAAAGAATTAGATGGGTTTAGTCCCCAAACCAAGGATACCTAGATCCTCTCTTTCACCCAGGGAGTTATTCTATTCTGTTGATTGTAGTTTTTCAGTTGTATCCACTCCTTCATGACCCCATTTGGACTTTTCTTGAAAAAGATACTGGAGTGGTTCACCATTTCCTTTTCCAGCTTATTTTGCAGTCGAAGAAACTGAGGTAAACAGAGTTAAGTGGCTTTCCCAAAGCCCCACAGCTCATAAGTGTCCGAGGCTGGATTTGAACTCAGGGAGATGAGCCTTCCTGACTCCAAGCCCGCACTCTATCCACTTTGCATCCTAGCTGTTCCTCCCCACATTCTGCATGTGTACAGGCAAACACTATCACCATGGCTCAGCGGGATCCATTACTGGACAGTCCTTTCAGGGCAGGGCAGACAAATACAGGGTAAGTTTTATCAGGCAATGCAAAGGAGTCTGGAGAGGTGAGCATAAAGGAAGTCTAGCAAGGGAACAGGGCAGCAGGCAGTGCACCCCAGCCCAAGCAGGGATGAGCCTATTGTCTGGGAAATCTAATCCGTAGCTAGTGGGGACAATCATGGAGACAGCCTCAGAGCCAGGACTCTAGTATCTGGGAGGACTTGAATACTTGACAGTGATAAATTGCAAGGTAATTGGTAATTTGGTTATTATGACAATTGAAATACTCTGATACAAATGACTCAACATTCCAACTCAGAAACTGGACCATCAAGATGACTGGAAAAAAATATCTAAAGCATGAATTAGTCATTTGGCAAAGTAAATCTGGTGTGCACTGGTGATACTTCCTTTTCTGAAGATTATGCTGTATTTTGTGAAGGGTTTGTTGATGTAGCATAGTGGAAAGAATGCTGGATCTGATATCAGAGGAGCTGGATATGAATCTAAGCTCAATTACTTACGGTGTGCAATCTTGCACAATTAACTTTTTGGGGCCTGTTTCCTGATTTATAAATAGATTGTAATAATAGTAATAAATACTATCTATATACTAAAAATAATAACAATTTATAGCACTTTGAAATTTGAAAAATGTTTTATAAATATTACCTCATTTTAATATCATTACAACCCTAAGGAGCTACTGTTGTTTCCATTATACAGATGAGGAAATTAAGGCATATAGGCTAAGAGACTTGCTCATGACCACAGATCTAGTGAGTATATGAGCCTGTTTTTATGAACTGAGATTTTTCTGCTTCCAGAACCACTGCTCTATTTCCCATGCCACTAAATTTCCTCATAACTATATGGCTACCATTGTTACAATTCTGAAAAAATCTATCATTTATGATGGTTTTTTGTTTTCATTTTACATGATAGCCATGAAAGAATTGAATTTTTCAAAGAAAAAGTCAAGCAATCTGACCCATAAAACCAATGCATATGATAATGTGTACTGTATTCTATCCCCTTGGGCCCCCATCTCTTTACTGGGAGGAATAAAGTATTTCATTGTTTATTCTCCAGAGCTAAGATTTTTCATTACAATTGATCTTGGTGGGACGGACTGCCTTTGCTTGTTCTCATAATTTGTGAATGTTATTCTCATCATTGTCAATATAGTTTTCCTGATTCTGCTTTCTTCACTCTGCATTAGTTTCTATAAGGGGGTATACAATACCCCTCCCCTAAAAATTTAGTGGCTCACCCCATGTTCCTCTGAATTTCTTATTTTAAAAAAATAGTACATTAACATGGCAAAGTTTGTTCATTTGTTCGACCTCCTCCAATCATTAAGGTCTCATTTTGCTTCCAGTATTTTTGCTATCACAAAAACAGGGATCTTACATCAATTGGCAGTGACCTTGAGTTTAAAAAGTCAGCATTAGAAAGCTTCTTAGAATGAGCTCACTTGATGTTAAATCAGCTCCTTGAGAGAGCTGGCTGTCAACAACTGCAGTGTGCGAAGGGGCCCATCTGGGACTGCTTCATTTGACAGTCAATCTGTCCAGCTCTTGGCTACTGGCTCAGATGGAGTCCCAGGGATTTTGTCTTTTGATGGAGATAGGACTTGACAGAATAACCTTGGCTTTTGTACAAACTCTGGGAAACTGCTATACATTCTGAAAAATTTATTTGAGGAATACACACATGTCAATACTTGCAGATAAGAGGGACTCTAATTTCCTATCTTCCTAGAATAAAATTTTCCTTTATAAATGTTAAAAACTTAATAGTTAAATTTGCATTTACTTAAATGAGTATGTTACATTGTGTCCCTCTCCTCAGTAGAATCAAAACTCCTTGAGGTTAAGAGCTATATTGTTTTTGTAAACAAACCCTTTACAAAATACAGTGTGATCTTTTGAAGAGGAAGTGTCACCAGTACACACCAAGTTTCCTTTACCAAATGGTGCAGATTAATGAAAAATTCATGGTTTAAATATATTTTCCCCAATCATCTTGATGGTCCAGTTTGTGAGTTGGAATATTGATTTTAAGCCTGGACTGTGATTTTGTCAGGCTGAGGATTCCCTACCTTGATGCACCAGCAACTCATCTATAACTTAGAGTCTTAGAAAACTCCCTGGGTCACTAAAAATGACGTGTCACATAGCTACCAGTTATCAGATGTAAAGCTTTTACTGCAGGCTTCCTGATTTCCTGATTTCTCAGGTTTTTAGCTGTTACAAGTGTGTTTGTTCTCTGTCTCTATCTCTCTGTCTTTGTCTATCTCTGTCTCTGTATGTCTGTCTGCTTCTGTGCCTCTTTGCCTCTCTCTTTGCCTCTCTTCTTCTCTCCCCTCCTCTCTCCCTCTGTCTCTCTGTCTCTCTCTGTTTCTGTCTCTTTCTCTCTGTGTGTCTCTCTCTTCTCTCTTTCCCTCTCTTCTTCTCTCCCTCTCTCTCTGTCTCTGTCTGTCTCTGTGTCCTTTCTGTCTGTTTCTCTGTCTCTCTGTGTCTCTGCCTCTCTGTCTGTCTGTTTCTCTGTGTGTCTGTCTCTTTCTTCTCTCTTTTTCTCTCTTCTTCTTCTTCTCTCTCTCTCTGTCTCTGTGTCCTATCTGTCTGTTTCTCTGTCTCTCTGTGTCTCTGCCTCTCTGTGTGTCTGTCTGTCTCTTTCTTCTCTCTTTTTCTCTCTTCTTCTCTCCCTCTCTCTCTCTGTTTCCGTGTCCTATCTGTCTGTTTCTCTCAGTGTCTCTCCATCTCTCTGTGTCTTTATCTCTGTCTTTGTCTCTCTCTCTGTCTCTCTCTCAGTCTCTCTGCCTCTCTCTATTTCTGTCTCTCTGTTTCTCTCTGTGTGTCTCTCTGTCTCTCTGTCTCTTTCCCTTTCCTCTCCTCTCTCTCTCTGTCTCTGTCTCTGTATGTGTCTGTCTCTGTCTTTCTGTCTCTCTTTCTCTCTGTCTCTGTGTGTTTCTGCCTCTCTGTCTGTTTCTCTCTGTGTCTTTTCTGTCTCTCTCTTTCTTCTTTTTCCCTTTCTTCTTCTCTCCCCTCCTCTCTCTCTCTGTCTCTGTCTCTGATTCTTTCTATCTGTTTCTCTCTCCCTCTCTTCTCTCTTTCCCTCTCTCTCTCAGCTACAATCCCACTAATGCTTGAAGCCTTTCCTTGTATTCCTTAATCATGGTGCCTTCTTTCTGAGATTATCTCCAATACACACAGATGCATACACACATATGTCTATGTACACACACAAATATATTTACACACCCATGACTCGTATGCATACACACATACAGGCACTAGGCAGCACAGTGAAAAGAGAAAGAGCACCAGTTTTGGAATCAGAAAAACTCCTCTTTCTTTGTTCAATTCTGGCCTCTGACACTCCCTAGCTGGATGATTGGCAAATCACTTTTCCCTATTTGTCTCAATTTACTCATCTGTAAAATGAGTTGGAGAAGGGAATAGCAGACCACTCCACTAATTTTGTCAAGAAAAACCCAAATGGGGTCACAAATTGGCATGGAGACTGAAACAACTGAATAACAACAGACACAAACACACAAAATACATATGGATATACCCCCACACATATATGTGTATAGAAACATACACATGTATATAATGTGTGTGTAATTTGTGTGTGATTTACATGTGTGGTTATATATACACACGTATATTTGTGTGTATGTATGTATTCCCTTTACATAGTTATTTGCATGTTGTCTTCTCCATTAGATGATGAGCTCTTGGAGGTTGAGATTATTTATTTTTTAGCCTTTCTTTGTAACCCCAGTATTTAGCACTGTGCCTGACACAATAAGAGCTTAATAAATGCCTATTATTAATAAATGCTCTTTATTTTACTTTTCTGGGCTTCCGTTTTCCTCATCTATAAAATGAAGGGGTGGGATTCAATGATCTCATGTTCCTGTCCCATAATTCTTTAAGCTTTGAGTAACATTATGAACTAGAGTTCATTATGAGTTTCCCCTCATCATCCTTTGTAGGTTTCTTCCCAATTGCTATCTTCCACCCAAATACCCCATTTACACATATCTTTTGGTACCCTCTCCCAGCATATTTTCTCCTGTATTTTGGATCTTCAAGACTCATTAGAAGTATATATAATTTTACTCTCTCCAAATAATGGATTTCTATTTTAATTGGTTATTGTAGATACATTGCTTTTAATACAAAGTAGTAACCTGGATGGTGGAGATTTTAGTCAGTCAACAATCATTTATTAAGCACTACAGGCATTATATTAAGTGCTGGGAAACAAGAAAAAGCAAAAAAAAAAAAAAAAAAAAAACATTCCCTGCTCTAAAGAAGCTCACAATCTAATGGTGAAGATGAGAATAACACATAAAAAGAGAAAGAATGAGAAAAATGAGAAAGGGAAGGTACATGGCAGGGACAAGATGAAGTCCTGATTGAGAATTTATTCATCTCTTTCCTGAAGTTCAGAAACTACTATCTCAGTCAGACATCTGCATTGTGTATTTGCTTATCAGTATTCCTCCCATGTAAAGGTCTGAGGTCCCACAATTAGATCAGCTGCTTTCTTTGGAGGAAGAGGAGGAGAAAAAGGGAGATGGGGAGAAAAAGAAAGTATAATAAGCTGGTTCTGGACTCCCTGCTCCCAGACATACTTCTCTCTATAGAGCTGGAAAAGAGATTTGCTTTTTTTCCCCCTCTCTTGATGGTTTTTCTATTATATATTTCTTAAAGGGTTTCCTATTTGATAATGAGCATGATTTGCATCCCAAAGCACTTGGCTCTTCCTATTTTCATTTAGATTCATGAGGCTCACTGCATAAAAATTGAGAGCTCTCTTTAGCTTTTTTTTAATTTAATTTTATTTTTATGAAATAAAACAAGCATTCTATACCAGTATAATAAAAAAAAGATGATTGCACACGAAACTGCAGATCTATTATGTACAACTTGGTATTCCTTTTAGAAATAAAGTTATCATGCAAAATTTCTTTTTCCTTTTTATTCTTTTTCCCCCTTCCTTTCCCCTACCCTAGAGTTAGCTTCCATTAAATACAAATAGGTATTGAGAAAAAGAAAGAGAGAGAGAGAGAGAGAGAGAGAGAGAGAGAGAGAGAGAGAGAGA
>JAJPUD010004421.1:123314-182331 GCA_023553655.1 Myrmecobius fasciatus | reverse complement strand
AGTAGTAGTAGTAGTAGTAGTAGTAGTAGTAGTAGTAGTAGTAGTAGAAAAGAAAATCCTTTCTTGTTAGCTAAAAGACTAACCAAAAGTTTTCCAATCATTTAGAGATTTTCTGTTTGCTGAAGAGTAAACTTGAAAAGCTCTGAAGACTAGAAGTGAACCAATTACATATCTTAAAAGAAAAGCAAACACATAACAGTTTCATCTCCAATTCTTTTTCTGTTCTACTTTGTGCATGTACCCCTGTCTGTGGTACCTGTGCAAAAAGGTGCCTAAAAAAGGTCTCTAGGATATGTCCCCGCTGTTGCTTGGTCACAGCTTTTTTGAGCAGGTCTCTTTCTCCAGTCTCTGACAGCCCAAAATCCAGGTCCCAGTGAGTACAGTAATCCCGAAGGTGCTGGATAAAGATACCCCGCTCCTCCTCGGAATTGAACATCAATACCTAGGACAAGAGTAAAAGGAGTGCTCCTAGTTTCAACTTCTTGTTCAGGCTCCCATGTAGTATCCCCCAAATCCTAAGGGACTTTTTGGATGAGGGAAAGGTGAAATAATTCTCCTCAGCATAGTTATAATGGGAGGAAAGATTAAGTGGAGTGAGCAAGGGAAGGTTCTAATAGGATAAATGGGCCTGAGTTTGGGTCAACTTCTGAAGAGAAATCAAGACTCTGGGGTGTGGCAAGCAGGGAATAGAAGGGTGAGGAAGAGGGAACAAAAGGGAAGTTCCAAGGGGCCCTACTAGGTCATATTCCTTGGGGATCTTGAGTAGCAGTGTCCGGCGGCCACAATTGTTTGACTGAATCAGGTTCATCTGCTGTAAAGGCTGGAGCTGGATGGTCCGGATAATAGATAGTTGTTCATCTAGCACTCGGAGGGATCTCTCTGGTAACAGCTGTAGGTAGATGGGACAGCTCCTCTTGCCTGGACCTGGCCATTCCATTGCTAGTGAGGAGAAGGGGATTAAGGTGGGATAAGTAAGAAGAGGGAGATTTTTACTTTTCAAAAGACATGCAAAGATAGTTTTCAACATTCACTTTACAAAACTTTGTGTTTGAAATTTTTCTCCTTCCCTTCTCTCCTCCCCCTCCCCTAGACAGATTAAACATGTACAATTCTTATAAATATATTCCCATATTCATCATGCTGCATAAGAAAAATCAGATCAAAAAGGGAGGAAAAGAGAAAGAAAAAAAAACCCAAGCAAACAAACAACAGCAACAAAAAATGAAAATACTATCCTTTGATCCACATTCAGTCTCCATAGCTCTCTCTCTAGATACAGACGGCTCTTTCTATCATAAGTCCATTGGAATTGTGAAGACTAGATTTTCAACTCCTACCCTAGCCCTCAAGGAGACTCTGTCACTCTAGCTGTTCCTGCTCATTTGGAAGATCTCCCCATCTGGAATTCACCTTTGCCTGGATTCTTTCTCTCTACTAACCCCCATCTTACCTGGTCCCTCCTTGACTTTCCCCTCACCTTTCCTAAATTTCTTTCTTCCATTGATCCTCTCCCCCTCACATGGTCCTTCCTTGACCCACCCCCATTTCACCAGGATCTCTTCCCTCAGATCACCCCCACCTCATCTAGCCCCTTTCTTCCTCCTTTTCTCACCTGCTACACCCTCCATGGGCATTTCCTTCTTTATACTCTGTTTTTCTTTCTTCTGTAGCTTCTTGAACTCTTTGCCTCGGAAACATGCAACCACCCAGGCAATGAACAGACTCACTGGAGTGGGAAAAGAGGAGGTAAAAGGGAAGGGTCAGCAGGGACTAATAAGCAGAACCTTTTCCCCTCCCTGTCCCCTGCTCATCATACCAAGTTTCCCAAGAGCTCCTACCATTGCCTCTTGTGCAACCAGACCATCCTTGAATCCAGACCCCAGAAAAGGGTATCTGGATGACTCATATATTGTGTATTAGGATATAGTAAACAGAGGCTCTGGGACAACCAGGGGAATAGCTTATAATTTAGGAAAACTTGGGGAAGGAAAAATAGAGGGAATATGAGGGAAATAGTGGGTTGGGATGGTTTACCTAAAGGGAGAAGAAAGAGGGCTACAATAATAACCCCAAAGCCAGGACCACTGCCTTTGAAGTAGTCAATCACTGTCATATTCACACAAGGAGGCAAGATACCTTCTTCAATTTGCTGGGGTTGTGGGCAGGGGTCTCCTAGAGAAAAGAAAAGCGTCCAAACTTGAAGCAAGAAACTTGTCCCTAAAGATTCTGTCTCTCACTCACCTTTGGGCATCAAAGGCATTGGGATATTCTGCCTCCTTTCCAAACTCCTACTTGCCTATGGGCACCTTTGCACATTCCAATGATCTTATTGCATAGCATGTCTTCCCTTGTGTCTCCCCGTTCCAATTCTTTGAAAATATTACCAAGTACTATGCCCAAAGGGCTATAAAACTGTGCTTACCCTTTGATCCTGCAGTGCTATTAGTGCTGTATCCCAAGGAAATCATAAAGGAGAGAAAAGGCCCCATATATATAAAAAAGTTTATAGCAGCTCTTTTTATGGTGGCAGATGGTTGGGAAATGGGTAGGTGCCCATCAATTGGGAAATGGCTGAATAAGTTGTGGTATATGAAGGTAATGAAGTATTCTTGTTCTATGAAAAATTATGAACAAGCTGATTTTAGAAAGGCCTGGAAAGATATATATGAACTGATGCTGGGCAAAACAAGCAGAAGCAGGAATACATTGTACACAGAAACAGCAAGATTGTGAGATGATCAATTATGAAAGACTTGGCTTTTCTTGGTGATTCAGTGATCCAAAGCAATCCAAATAAACTTTGGACAGAAAATGCCATCTGTATCCAGAAAAAGAACTATGGAGATTGAATGTAAATCAACACATGCTATGTTCACTTCTTTTTATGGTTTTTTTTCTGTCCTATGATTTTTCTCTTTTGCTCTATTTTTTCTCTCAACATGATTTATAAAGAAATGTGTATAAAAATAAAATTAAATTAAAAAAAAAGAAAATACTACCAAGAACAAACCACTAAATTGCTGAGATTGAGATTGTTTCTATCTGAGGCTTCATAGCCTGTACAGGACAGGACATTGAGTCAGATGGACTTGTCTTCCAAAACACTTTTCTGGGTCACACTCAAGCATAAACATACAACAATAGTCACTTCCACAGTTTCCTCCTAATAAATCTCTGCAAGTCCCTTCTCTCCAGGTCCCTCTTCCATGATCATTTACCTTCATACCAGAAAAAGACATTTTGCTGCAGGTTATCAGGACTGACATTAGTAACATCTACCAAGACGTCATGCAGGGTTGTATTTCGAATCTCAATGATCTCCTCATCTGTGAACAATCTAAGTGGAGATAAGAGATAAGCTGAGAATTATTGGAAGATATATATACATATATGAAGATATATATACATATATTTAGTGGAAGATATATTTCTCAGATCTGAAGATACAGAGTTTAGTCATGGTAGGGATAAAGGGAACCAAGAATTAGAGCCTGTATTAAGGATGCTTGTCAGGAGATTTTTAGGGCTCATCCAAGGGGGCAATGTAAAAGGTGGAGGTATTACTTAGCCTAGGCTAAGGTCCTGTGTCAGAGGACATGAGGATTTAATAACTCTACTGGGGGATATAGGGGAGATGAAGTCTCTAGATATTTTAGACAAGCCCTCACCCATTTCTTGTGTTTTCAAACCAGTAACGGTCCCCATCTCGTAATCGAACAAACTGGTCAAAGACAATGTTGCAAAACAGGGATCCAGGGTTCCCATAGCTCTCCAAGAGGCCCCCGGGGAGCAGCTCCAGATGAGACAGGCTATGGTTGTACAAGGTGGCTATCGCCTCCAGGACCTGGGAATGAAGGGACATAACTAGGGCAAGGCAAAAAGGACATGGCTCCAGGTGATTCCTCTGAAACTGCCTTATAGAAGGTTTTCCTCATACTTTAAGGGCCTTCTATTTATAATTATATAATTACCTATTTTTAACTCTGGGTATTGGTAGGAGACTGATGTCTTTCCAGCACTAGAGATAATCCTTGGGACTTTATGTCCTAGCAGGCTGACTTTTTAGTAATCACTTCTGATTCTCCCTCTCACCACTGCTTGGACGATTCTGATCCTTCTTGAGTAAGAGTCCTCTTAGTTCAAAGCTCAGTTTGTTGGGTTTCTGGGCATTAGTGAGTTTAGTCCCTGTTTTGGGATGCTACCAAGCCCAGAATAATTGGCAATCTAATGGGAGATAATTGGGGTACACTTGGCCTAGGAAGGAGGGCTTTTCTGGGGGACTATTCCTGATTACAAAGTATTTCTCACTTCGGGCTCCAAGTTGGGGTTGAGGGTGTCCCAATTCTCTAACGGCTTCAATCCCATAGCTTCAAGGGCCCGGTTGTAGCTGGGCAGTCCCAGGTCCCGGCCCCTCTGAATGCTGCTGGCCACATAGTCTGTTCGTGAGAACTTGCCAGAGCCAGGCCAGTAATCTGGAAAAAGCAGAGAGGCAGCCAGTTCCACATCAGAGGCTGATGGGCACCCTGTACCACCATTTCCTCACTTTACTAATTTCTCTTTAGTCTTTAGTCACTGACCCCCTCCGTCCTTCCTCCACTCTCCTAGTTCTGGGGAGAAAAGAATCAGCCTTTACTGACCACAGGAAGCTCAGGGACATAGTAGACAGAGGATCAGACTTGGATTTAGAAAAACCTAATTTTGAATCCAACCTTAGACATTTAGCTATCTGCGTGTTCTTCAGCAAATCATTTGATCTCTGTCTACCTCAGTTTCCTCATCTGTAAAATGAGGATAAAAATAGCATCTAGAAGTTTTGTTATAGGGTGAAAAATGAGATATTTGTAAAATACTTTCAAACTTATGTATATATGTATGTGAGCACACAGACTTGTCCCTAACTCAGCCATCCTTGGCATTGGGCAAAAGATTAATTTCTTTCCAATCAACTCTGCCTTACAATTCATTCCTTACAATACTTTCCCTTCTTTCCTGACCTAAGACTTCTCTAGCCCCTGGATCCAGTCCATAGTGATCTCAGCCTTCTGACTGCTTCCTTACCTCTCAGATCCTGCACCACAATCCTGTCTTCTCTCTCTGAGATCTGTGAGGCCATCCCCAGGAGTAGTTCATTCACTGCCTCTGCACTGCGCAGATTTGGGTTCTGAATGGGGACATTATAGTCAAGGTTTAGTAGAAAAGACCTTCTCTTGACCATCCTCCCTCCCCACCCCAGGTCTTTATATTAGGTCCCCCTGGCCCTTATTTCTCATCCCTTGAACAATAGATGAAAGTTTCAGAAAGGCAGATTTGGACTAGATGTAAGGAAAAATATCCTAAGAATTAAAAATTTTCACAAAGGGAATAGGCTTCATTGAGAGACAATGGCTTCTTCATCATTGAAGGTCTTTGAATAGAAGTTGGTGGCCATTTATTGGGAATGCTTATTGGGAATTCCTACTAAGCTCTAGATTGAACTAGGTACTAGAACTAGGTAACATCTCCTTCAACTCTCCATTCCTGTCCCCAAGGTCTCCTCTTACTTGCTCTTGTCATTCCCACAACCAACCTAGGATAATGGAATCTAGAAAATGGAAACTGTCATTTTATGCTGGAACAAATAGAGGAAAAAGACTAAAACCCATCTCCTGGGACCCCAGTCTTTCCTTGCCCCAAGACCCCAGCTGACCTCTCGATTCCAGTAGCTGTTGCATACTCTAATTGCTGAGGAGGTAGCTTGGCCCTTGTTAGTGATGTTTTGGAAATGACAGCTGGCATTTCTGAAACAGAGGGAACCATGGGAATGATGATAGGAAGTCATGGGGGGAAGGGGCAAAGATCCAAAGTAGTCTGAGATTATTGGAAGTCTGAATTAGAAACAGATCGAGGTGGGGCATTTGTTGGGGAAGCTGGGGCTGGGAAATTTGCGGAAGGGTCTTGCATATGGAAGGTGACTAATTGATTTTTGATTGGATGGCAGAGGAATAGAAGCTCTTAACTTTCACCCTAGGCATGGGCACACCAGTTGTTGATATAACCTATAACTCTAATCCATATTCAAGGAAAATTATTCAACAATCAATCGATCAATTAATCAACTAAGATTTATGACATGCCCACTACATTCTAGACATTAGCTATACAAAGACAAAAAATCATTCCTGTCTTCAAAAGGATTCTATTGGGGCAGACAAAACATACATATGTAAATAGATAGAAAACAAACGCAGGGCATTTAGGTGGCATTTAGGAAATCAAGAAAGGCTTTGTGTAAAAAAATGTTATTCCCATTTCATTGTATAAGATCCATACTAGGGACTAGCAATTTCCAGATTTGCCTTCTCCCAACCCTACATTCAACTCCAGTCCCCTAACCTGTTGCCTATCTTCCCTTTCTCATCATCATTCCCAGGAGATGAGTGTATGGGAGCTGAGGGAATAGGGAGAGGAATGATGGAAAATAAACTGCTCAAAAGAAACTCTACCCCTGCTCTTCTCCATCACAAGCCCACTCCCTCCCTTACCTCATATAGACACCAGGGGGCACCATAGTGGAAAAGAATTGCTTGGAGGCTGCTAGGAACTCGGGTGAGATGCTAGGATCCAAAAATGACTTGTATCCTGGATAGAGTAAGATCATGAGTTTTCATTTCCCTCCAGTTCTTCTTCATTCCATAAGATCTTGCTTACACCAACACTCCACTCCCTAAGCCCTGTCCCTATTTCCCTCTTACCTTCATATGGCAGTGGGGTTTTCTTCAGGAAGCTGGGCAGCCATTCATACAGGACAATATTCTGTAGGAGGAGATGAGAAATGAGAGGTTGATGGCACTTGCAGAAGAAAGGGAGTGAGAAGAGAGGACTGAGGAGGTAAGAAGTGAGGCAAGAGAAATGGGAGACTGAGTGGATGCCCATCTGCTGGGGAATGGATGAATAAGTTGTGGAACGTGAATGTAATGGTATACTATTGTTCTATAAGCAATGATGAACAGGACTTGGCAGCAGGCACCATAAAAGACTGTAAATCCTGGAATCATATCTACCACCAATCAAAAGAACTAAGCCTGTAGTCAAAAATATCATATCCAGCAAAATTATTTAGAATAGTGAATAAGAAAAAGTGGATATTCAGCTAACTTACAGATTTTAAGGACTTTCTATCAACAAAAAAGAATAAAGTTTAAAAAGTGAACAGCAGCGAACAAAAGAATAATTTAAAGGAAGCAAAGAAAAGATGGACACTCATGAACATAATTTCTTCCAATAACATGTGTGTGTGTGTGTGTGTGTGTGTGTGTGTGTGTGTGTGTGTACACACACACATTTTGTTGATCTGGTAATTTGTTGTTATATATTAAATCCTCCCTCATATTCTTCTGGTCACAAGACAATGTTCTCTCTTGTTTTGTTTCATTTTGTTTTATATTCCTTTTCTATTTTTTTCTTATTTTGTTTTTTTATAATAAAGTAAATTTTTTAAATTAAAAAAAAAGAAATGATGAGCAGGCTCATTTAAAAAAAAAAAAACCTGGAAAGACTTACATGAACTGATACTAAGTGAACTGAACAGAACTAAGAGAACATTGTACACAGGAACAACAAGATTATGTGATGATCAATTGGGATAGATCTGACTCTTTTCAACAATGTGGTGATTCAAGGCAATTCCAATAGACTTGGGATGGAAAGATCCATCCGCATCTAGAGAGAGAACTATGGAGAGTGAATGTGAATAAAAGCATAATACTCTCACTTTTTGTTATTGTTTGTTTGCTTGATTTTTTCCCTGTTTAATCTGATTTTTCTTGTGCAGCATGATGAATATGGAAATATCTTTAGAAGAATTGCATATGTTTAACATCAGTTTTGCTTGCTGTCTTGGGGAGAAAGAAAAAGGGGAAAGAGTGAGAAAAATTTGGAACACAATGTTTTTGCAAAGATGAATGTTGAAAACTATCTTTGCATGTATTTGGAAAAATAAAATACTATTAAAAAAAATTAAGGCAACACTAGCCACGTGTTCCCCACAAATATGTGCATGTTCTCTGGTCACATGTTCTTTGTATATGTGCTCTGCCCTAATGATGGTGTAGTAACCTATATCGGTGGGAGAACCGTATGTGTGTGCATGTAGATATTTTTCTTGTCGTTTTATATGCGATGATGTTTGATTAAATGGTTTTTGGTTTTTGGGGGGTTTTTTTGCTTTGAACTGAAAAAAAAAGAAAGAAAGAAAGAAAGAAACTATAAGCACCATATAAATGAGTTCTAGTTGTGATACAACTCTCTGCCCTGAGGGTGGAAAGGATTATTACCCCTTCTGGGAAGCTGAAAGACTAGAAGTTGCTGGTATCTGACCTGGTAAGTGGCAATGACTCTCTTTCGGGCATGCTGGAATAGCTCTTCATCTCCCCAGGTCGGGTACTTCTGGGCCAGCCTCTGAGCCCACAGATTATGGTATCGGAACCAGAGGAGGCCCAGTGCCTGCAGAAATGGATTTTGGTTCCCCCTTTCAGCTCCAAAGGCTACAACCAACACAAGGAGAGGAAAGTAAACTATCATCCCTATTGATTCCAGACTCCAAACTGATCTGCATCCTCCCCCCCCAATACCTTCTTTCTTCCAGACCACTCCCAGGCCCATATCTCTCCAAATTCCCCTGACCCACCATACAGCCCTTGGGGCCCCTG
The DNA here is from genome assembly GCA_023553655.1 of Myrmecobius fasciatus. Lineage (NCBI taxonomy): Eukaryota > Metazoa > Chordata > Mammalia > Dasyuromorphia > Myrmecobiidae > Myrmecobius > Myrmecobius fasciatus. The sequence goes on along the minus strand of JAJPUD010004421.1, from coordinate 173,644 downwards.
CTGTCCAGTGGAAGGATCTGGTGCTATCCACATGAGGAAGGGTGCTTGAGTATCCCTGGGGAAAGCAGAATCTGGTCCTGATTCCAACTTCCCACCAGAAAAGCTCCTTAGTGCATCACTCCAGGAGTGAGAGGAACCATAGATGGCACTGCCATCCAGCCAGCTAGTGACTTGGTTGATCTAGGGACAGACATAAGAAGCAGTGTGAGAGGCTGTGAAGTAGTGAATTGGGTGGGAAACCAAGTATCCACCCCGGAGTTCTATTTGTGACTCTTGGCCCCAAAGACAGCATGCCTCATTCCTCCTCTCCCCCACCCAACGTCTAACTAGCTTTTTATCACCATCCTGAACCTGAAAAAAACTGGGAGCCTGACTGAGGCTTCTTGTGACTGTGGTCTCTTCTTGAATCACCTGGTCTCGGGGATTGTTAGGGCTTTGCCCTGTGTGTGGGTCCCACTCACTCCTCTGGAAAGGCAGCACTACATTCCCAGTGCAGTCTGGGTCAAACACTTTGTCTCCTTTAGGGATGCGGATGTTCATAAACTCAGCAGGACAGCCTGGCCTTTCCACACTTAACACCTCAGAGAGGACATGGTAGCCTGAAGGCAGGAAGAACCAGAGATCAGACTGGAAAAAAAATGAATATCTTTCCCTCCCAAGACCTGATCACTGTATTAGAAAGAAGCCCCCTCCACTTTTTTTCCAAGCTAAATCTCACAGGGAAGGACCAGGTAATCTATACCGAAAAGCTAAAGAATCAAAGTACAGTTTGTGTTCCAGAAAGAGGGAGAAAGGGGGCGAGCAACAAAGAAAGAGGAAATAAAGGATTGGGAATCTGTAAACTTGTTATTTCTGCACTAGATCTCTGAAGGGAGGGCAAGATCAGTGTTGGGACAGTGGAACTTGTGTTAAGGAGAGTAATGTTCCCACAGTCCTTCCCATTCTTTTGACCAGGGAAGTGTCTCTAGAAGAGGGATATTTTACTCACCAAAAAAGACCCCAAGCACAGTGCGATTTTGTAAGGAAGAACTCCCAGAGGGGCCCTGCATGGCAATATTACTGATGTTTCGGGGATTGGGTAGGTTCGGCTCTCCCAAGGGTTGGTAAACACCATCTGAGTATGTAGCAGGGACCAAACGCTGGAGCCTGGAGCCTGAGACCAGGAGGGAAGGATGTTATGCTCTGATTAGGAACCCTGGGCTAGGTTTAACTGAGCTCCCACCCCTCCAAACAAAGTTTGGTCCTTTTTAGTTCTCTATTAAGAGATCCTTAGTAGACCTCCCTACCCTTGGCTGGAGCCAAGGTCTAGTCCCCTAGGATGTGCCCAAAAGCAGAATAGAGAGATGTTTCAGAGGGAAGAGCAATTGGTTCCAACCACCCCTCTGCAGCCTCCTGACCATCCAGGAAAGTGGATTTGCATACCCCAAGAATTTCCCTCCACCATACTAAGCCTCACTGCCAGCTAACCCAGGCCTTTTAGGTACCTGCTGAGCCCCATTCATGGTGTCTCAGGTTGTTGAACCAGCCATCATAGCGCTGTACTTCCCAGAATATGACAGAAGATTCCTGGGCCCCTGAAGGCAGAAAATTTCCTGTCCTGTCCCTCTTCATTGGACATCATTGGATCCCCAACTTCTTTTCCCTCAGGAATCAAGTAACTGCTCCTGGCCTTCCCCTGTTCCTCATTCCTAAAGCCTGCCTGAGGACATGTAGTTCCCCCCTCGCCAGGAATAATGACTCCTGTCACCCCTAAGGTTTAGAACATCCTGACCTGCCCAAACCAGCTGGACCTGAGTAGTGGCTGATTAGAGAGAAGGAAAAGGTTCAGTGAGTTGGGAGCTGATCCAATCTGGTAGAATCCTCCAGCCTCCCAGAGGCAAGGTCGTTGACACTTTTCCCACTCATCCCAACTCCTGATTTTCCCATCTTCAGGTCCAGAGGGTGAGAACTAAAGACAAGAGTACTGGACCATTTGATTTTCTGCCTCCCAAGTTACCTCATTACTTACCCACTGGATCCCAGGACCCAATCAGAACCATCTGCATTGCTAGTAACCATGTACTGAACATGATTATCCCAGGGCCTAGGAGGCAAGGAATGATGTGAGGAGGATGAAACTCGCTTGGTATAGCCAACCCCATATAGCCAGCCAGACACAGACACCAACTCTCCCCTTCTCAGCACTACCCTGATGGTCAAGACCTGCTTCCTCCCATTATAAAAAGTGGAAACTGGAATAGAATCAAGGTAGGTAGACCTCCCCAAAGTAGATCCACCAATTTCCTCTGGCACTATGCCAGAAGTTTCTATCAGGGTCATTTATCTGTTGTTCTTTAACAGGTTTCTGTTCAGTCATTCTCTTCCTCCTTCCCCCATCCAGGACAGTATGGTTCAATGGAAAGACCACTGCATTAAAAATTAGGAGATATGAAGTCTTCCTACCCTTGGTTCTAACATTCATTCAGTTCTCTGAATCTTAGTTTCCTCATCTGCAAAAATGAGGTATTTGTATTAGATCTCTGTAACATTTTCTAGCTCTAAAAGTGGCTGTATTTCTTCAGGCTTCCTCCAACCCCAAACACACACCTATTAAAAACTTTAATCGTTTCACACTGTTTTTGCTGCCTGAACCTCATTGCCTCCTTGATTTTCCTCAACTCCACATCACTCTGAAGTGGGATGATGGGAATAAAACGTGAGAGAGGAGACCAGTATTAATTAGTGGATTAGGAGTAGGAAAATTTAAAATAAAATATTCTAGGATAGTTGGTCAGGCAGTCCTAGATTCACTGGGGGGAAGAGCTGGGGAATTCCAAAATACAAACCTAATAGGGTAGAGGTGTGTGGGTGGGTAGGGAGGAGGGTTAGTTGAATAAGAAGTCCTCAAATATTAGTTTCTTAGAAAGTCCTGTTCTGGGAAGAGAAGAGAGAATTCTTCCTTTAAACCTCAGCATTATTAATACATGAAACCCGATTCATTCTTCTTTCTCCTTAAAAGCACTGTGGTAGGGAGAGCACTGAAGTAGAACCACAGGACCTGGATTTGAATTAGGACTCCGAGGCTTGTTAGCGGAGTGACCCCGGGCAAATTTTTTAACTTCTCCGAGATTTTAGTTTCCTCATCTGTAAAACGATGGACTTGGATAAGACAAAGTCTCTTAACCTCTCAGAGGCAGATTCGTCTCTCTTGCTTTGTGACTCTCTGTAGCTGTCTCTATTTTCCCTCCCGGAGCTACACTTCCTTCCCCAGTCTCAGAGAGGCTTGCGTACTCACCTTCCTCCCCCCACGTTTTCTGGAAGGTTCAACGTCTTTTGTCAAGTGTCCGCTCAGACTGAAGTCTGACCCTGAATGTGAGCTACCAGGCTAGTAGGCTTGGCTACTGCTCCGGGTCCACCCGCCCAGCGCTTTCCTTTGATTTGCATAAAGTCACACCCGGAGGTTTAACCAGTTGACCTACACCCCGCCCTTCATTTGCATAACCCCCTTTCCCCACCTCCAGTCCTGGACCCCAGGGGGAAAAATCGGGACTCACTTGATCCTCCCTGCTATAAAAAGGTCAGATGCCCGGAACGGAGTTAAAACAAAGCTAGACCGAGCTGACAAGATCAAGATAGAGAGTAGAGCGCTGGACAGCAAGGTGAGAAAGAGACCCAGACTCTCTTGCCTCATATGCCCCAGCACAGGAAGCACTTGAAGGGACTCGATGTGAGGCAGGGAACTGGAGAGCATGGGGGCGCAGTGCCAGTGGGGGCTGCTCTCACCCATCTCTCTGAGATAGGTGGCCCCCTGAAACTCTGTCCTGTGTTTGACCGGCTTCCTGTGTTTAGGCTTCCTTGTGTGTGGTTAGAGGGTAGGGTGCGGTGGGAATATGCTGGGGGAGAAAATGTAGGAAAGAAGATGAGGAGGACAGCAGATATTAAAATCTCCTTCTCTCCTGATCTCAGGTTGCTAGCTGCAAGACAGGTGGATTTCTACCACTCGGACCCCTTGCTCTTACTCTTCTCCAGTGACAGTCAACATGACGTTGTTCAACAGCGAACTGCCTTTTTACCCCCGACCCCTTTATGCTGCCGGCATTAACGTCCCCTTGTTGGTGGTCATCGTGGTATTCCTGGCTTTAGCAGCCAGTTTCCTACTCATTCTACCGGGAATCCGCGGTCATTCGGTGAGGTTGGAATCCAACACTGGATTAGGGTCAATACAGTAAAGGAAAGGGGGAATTTCAGAGCTGAGTGTGAGAACTGCAAGAGAATGGTGACCCATCTCCATCACCTCTCCGTTCAGCTCTCAAAAGACCTTGGAGAAACCAAAATACTCAGCAGACTAGAATGGCTGAGAGAGTGGTTGGGTCTGAATCAAGGGGCATATTCTTCTCCAAACACTGAATTCTAAGTTTTCAGCTGGGAGTCATTCATAGTTTAGCAATTTCAGAACCAGAATGCTCTTAGCCACTGCAACTACTAGGGACTGGAATTCTCATCCTGTTAACCTCTGAATTATGAATTATTATATCGTTTCTTTATCCTCTCCCCCTTGCAATGTTTAAATCCCTTTGCTCTATGGTGCCCCATCCTTAATCTATCCTTCTCTGGATATTTGTGGAGCACTGAATTCAAGAGAGCTGAAGTACCTCAGGATTAATACACAAGACTCTGTGTGTAGTGGAAAATTTCTTTTATTAGCATTTCATATGAGGGTTATGTCCATCTAGTTTGATGTGCTCTTGTGATGTGTGTTCTTGTGATATGTGTGGATGAGTCATTCTAAAGGTTCATAGATTCAACTATCAGACTTGGAATTGTGAGAATTATCTTTCCTACAATCCCATAGAATTTAAATTATATATTTGCCTTTCAAAAAAAAATGTGCTGAAGCAAGCTCTCTTTACTCATTCTGTATGGATTCCTGGGAGAATTCATTGCGTGGTTGTCAGTTAACAAGCATTTGTTAAGCATCGACTATGTATCAGAACCTGTGCTAAGTGCAGGGGATACAAAGAAAGGCAGCTCTCCAGGAGTTTTCAGTCTCATGTACGTACAATTATGTACAAACAAACTATATTTAGGAAAAAATGGAAAATAATCTTATATAGAAGTGACTAAGACAAAAAGGGATTGGGAAAGGCTCCACATAGAAAGTTAGATTTTAGCTAAAAGCTGCAGAAAGCTAAGGAAGCCAAGAGGTAGAGGCAAGAAGGGAGAGTATTCCTGTTATGGAGGAATGACTGGAATTTCACAATCAGTGAAAATGCTAGAATTGAACTGCAAGGAAGTCAATATTACTGGATCAGTCTCTACAACTCACTGTTCTTGGGAACTGAATCTTTGAGCCTTCCTTTCCCTGGGCAAGTCCATCCTTCTCTAACATTACTCCAGGAATCAGTGAGTTCCATGGACCAGTGGTCAGAAGAGTGAGGGGCAGAGCCAGGAGGATCAAACTGTGGATTGGAATGGGGAATGTAAAGAGATGGAGAGTGTAGGAGAGGAGTTCATTCAACTGTGACTCAAGAAGTGGGGTGTGAGGAGTATCAGAAAAGTATGACTTTAGAACCTGAGAAATGCCTTATTGAGTCAGGGCCCTAGCAGGTGCAGCTTAATATTTTGCCTCTAACAGGGGCACCAAAGTTAAGGAAGGCAAGGGCAAGATTTTCTCTGGTCAATCTCCAGTAGTTTGGAGTTCAGTTCCAAATGATGTGAGGAAGGAAAAGAAGTTTATTAAGGAACTGGTTATGCCCTGTTGGCTGTGAATCAGAGCAAATAATGGGAGCAGGGAGAGTCTTAGGGGTTGGAGCACTGAAAATCATTTCCCATCATTACTGATCCTTTCTGTTCTTGCAGCGCTGGTTCTGGTGCGTTAGAATCCTTCTCAGTTTGTTCATTGGAGCAGAGATTGTAGGTGAGTGACTGAGTGACTGACTCTCCTAGGGGTAGGGAGACAACGGTCTAGAAAAGCATTGAGAGGCTAGGAGAGCTGGAGAACTAGCTTGTTGGTAGACTACTCACTATACCACCTCTCTGAGTGTCTTTTGTTAATTTCTAATTTCTCCCAAATTAATGTGTGTCCCCTTTTGTTTCCCATTTGGCACCCCATGACCCCATGATGTTACACTTCATGGTCCCCATGTTCCCTTACTGTAATATTCCTCCCTACAACCACATCATTCTCCTTATGGCCAAAAAAAAAAAAATCCATCTTGTTCCCTCTCAGCGGTGAACTTCAGCGGGGAATGGTACGTGGGCCAAGTAAAAGCCAACACCTCCTACAAGGCTTTCACCTCTGCCCAAGTCAGTGCTGATATCGGGCTGCAGGTTGGATTAGGAGGAGTCAACATCACGCTCACAGGTGAGAAGGACTAAAGGAGAGGGTGTTTCTATCCTGTCCGTTTACCTTCTATAGGTGAAGCTGTCTTATTCTAGCATATATCCTGAGGTGGAGGGTTGGCAGCAATGTGAAGATATGTTTGATAGATATGATATGATATGATGATATGATATGATAGCTATGTCTGGGACATTTTGTCAAACAAGGACTACTGAACTAGGATCCTCCAAAAGTTTCCCTCTTTCCCTGCACCGGCCAAGCCTCTCATCTCTCCCCTTCTGCGACTATTCCCCTGACCCATTTGGATGTACTCCGAAATTGCTCCCATTGCACACAGCGTAGATTCCCACGATCACGCATAGAGACAAACTTAGCCAGACCCTTGCCGATTCCACCTATGCCCCTTCTTCCAGGGACTCCAATGTACCAGTTGAACGAAACTATTGACTATAACGAGAAGTTCAGCTGGGATTTTGGAGACAAGTATACCGAGGAGTATGAGGAGGCGCTGCAGAAGGGGCTACCGAACCCCGTGCTCTATCTAGCGGAGAAATTCACCCCTGCCAGTCCTTGTGGCTTGTACCAACAGTACCGGCTGGCTGGACACTATGCTTCAGCTACACTCTGGTGAGTGCAAGAGTGGACCTGGAGGAATCCATTGCGAGGAGGTGGGGTCTCACACCAAGTTCAACCGGCTTGACCAGCTCTGCAGCCCAGGGAACCCAATAATGAAAGCCGGGAACTCCTGTCACCTCCCACGGTCTGCAGGTCCTAGCTGATTGCTTCTACTTTTTGCGGTGGCTGACACCAACTACCCCCAGGGCTGTAGTCCTCACCCAAACTTGGAGCCTATTCCATCTATCCATATCCTGAGGGCCTCCCACTAGAGACTCTTAGTCCCCGCACCAGCTGAGGCCACGCCTCCTGTTTTAGCATAAGAATTACCGGAGCACGCGTCAGTCTAGCCTATAATTAGGATTTCGGGCTGCCTGCGGGAGGCCATGAGGAAAGGGTCAGTCTAGCGGATCCAGGGATTCCTTCCTACCGATGGAGACAGGACGGCTACTCCCCTAGTATCCAATAAGAAAGATACTTAGGAAAGGTTTGGAGCTGAAAGTGATCTTAAAAAGTAATTGAAGTTGGGGCAGCTAGAGGTCGAAGCACCAGCTCTGGAATCAAGAGGAACTGAGTTCAAATGCATTGACACTAGCTGTGTTACCCCGAGCAAGTCATTTAACTCCGATGGCATTTAAAAAAAAAAAAAAAAAGTAATCTAAGTCAATTCCTTCGTTTCGGTAGCATTTGAACCTAGATTTTTCAGGCTCTAAGGCCAGCTGCCTATCCCCTGGGCCACACCGCGAAGCCCCGGGGTTTTCTCTACCCCTCTCCCCCGCCCCACCCCATTTCCAACTGAGTACTCTTCACTTCCCGGCTGTTCTCACTCTTTTCCTCCCCTCCCCCATTCCTCTTCAGGATGGCATTTTGTTTCTGGCTGCTTTCCAATGCGTTGCTGTCCATGCCCGCTCCACTTTATGGAGGGCTCTCACTGCTGCTCACCGGAGCCTTTGTGTTCTTTGCGATCTTCTCCTTCGCTTCCATCTCCAGTGTGCCCCTGTGCCCGATCCGTTTAGGCTCAGAGGTTCTCACCACCCACTATGGGGCTGCCTTCTGGACCACGTTGGCCACAGGTGAGAGAAAGGTCTAAGCCAGGGAAAATCAGTAAAGTTGGGGACAGAAAAAAAATGGACTTCTGAGAATAATTTCAAGATTGAGAGGTTGGAGGGATAGATGACAGAAGTGAAGGGGAAAAGAATACATGGGTGGGGGTTCAGAAATAAGGCTGAATATGGTGAGAGCAGGTAATTTGTTTTGTTTGACAGTTCTTATTTGTGGCAAGGATTTGTTTTGGTTTGTTTTTTTTTTAATGGGGGAGAGGGAGATGAGGAGATATAAAATACATACTTCTTAATTCAAAATAAAAGTTTAAAACAAAAAAGGTCAGGTCAGGTGCAATCTGAGGTCCTAAAATTAAGCCAAGACTCTTTCCTTAATCTGTTGCAGGTTTCTTATGCCTGCTCCTAGGAGGGACGGTGGTGTGTCTACACTACACACATCCCAGCGCCCTGCGCACTTTCCTGGACCTGAGTGATGATCATGTCGTAGAAACTAGAAATTTGATGCCCCAGATCTACAGCAATCCGCTTCACCTGCCCCAGAAATGCAAACAGGCGACCCCGGACATACAACTTTCTGTCCTCTAGTAGGGGGCCTTCACACCCCGGACTTTTGTTCCCAAATCGGGAGGGTACTCGAAAGCCATCTGGGATAGAAGCGGCAGCATGGACTTCACCTTCCACTCTCTGCGGGTCGGAGAGAGCGAGTGGGGATCGCAGCTGACTTCCCTCTTTGAGCAGGGGATGTTAGGCGACAATTGTAAATAAAGACTATTTTTTTTTTATTTAAAAAACCAACCGAACAAAACACTTTCTATTGATTTCCGCGGCCTGGGTGGTTTCTGGGAGAGCAACGTATCTTTACCATTTAGAATCCTCCATTCCTTTGATCCCTATACTGGAGAGTTCGGCCATGTTCCCTGACTTCACAAAGGGAAACTTGTACACAACTTTTTTCCTGAACCATTCCAGTCTCTCTGCGATCCCAGTCTACAAACTTGCTCAGCCCGAAGTCAGGGCAGGGCAGTTCAGTGGTCTGCATTGCAGCAGTGCTGCCCCAGAGGGCTTCTGCGCTGTTCGTGCTGCCCCCCAGTGGGGACACGAAGAGCGGAGCGAGGAACAGACTGGCTAGGACAGGGAGCCATCCCACTATCCCATGCCGACTTACATCTGGACACCTCGTGCCTTATGGGTTAATGCTCAGTGACTTCCTCTTCCCATTCTGGGATTCTTCTGCATTCATACAGCTGCCTTCTCCCTTGCAGTAGAGGTGAACCTATGAGAGAATCACTTACCTCTATTCCAAGAAGTCCACTTCCCATTTCCCAACAAACACAACTCTATGGACTGTCAATGAAACAGCACAGATTGGATCCTCTAGGTTTCTTTGGAAATCCCAGTCATGAGTCTCTTTCACTCTACATTGACTTAGTTCCTGAATTGCAGGGTGGAGAGCAAAGAAGTTTCCGCATTTATTGGCAGTCTAACTCCTCACCCAGTTTCTTTGGGATTACGTCAATTGACAGAATAGTTACTGAGTTTTGGAGCCAACCCTTTGATTGCTGGTCTCCTGCCTCTAAGCTCATTATTCTTTGCACTAAAGCCTTGCTGGTTCTCAAATGTATGTGGATAGAAGTAGGGGATAATTAGAAGAAAGATGGCATAAACAGGGAAATAGGAGGTGACGGGATTATAGTGTATTCCTAGTGAAAATGTTTCACCCCAACACATTCAGCCATAGGAGAGCAAATTAAAATGAAGTCCTGACATCTTCAAAGTGAAAAGGAAGTTACAAAACAAACTAACTTACAGAGGGCCAGTGTTGAATAAATCCATGTATATACCATGGTCCAGGTGTTACCTGAGACCTGCTCTCTGTTAGAGTGAGGGATTCAAACTATTGGCTCACCGTCTCCCTAACAATGAATGAATTATAAAGACATACTTGATAAATTTAGGATAATCTTGATGGAGAATGCATGCCACAGGACAAGGCATTTTAACTACACTATTTACTCCTTAAAAATAAATTCAAGACATGAGGTGAAATACATTAGTATGATAATTTCTGCTATTTACTATTCTGTTTCACAAATACTTTGGTATTGATAACAAACATCACAACTATTCTGTTGGTATTGATGAGCATCACAACTATGCTATTTACAATTCTGTTCTGGTAAGTATCTTAGTATTGATAGTTAAGTGGATACTAAAATGTCAAAGTATGAATTGTGTATTAACCTTGGAAGGTGTATGATGTCACCTGAAGGTAGCTAGTAATATTATAACATTAGCCTAAAAGGTATATAAACCCTGGCAGTCAGATTAATAAATGGAGATTACAAAGCATAGCTTCCACTTGGCCTCGAATATTCATTCACACTCTCCGTATTTACTGGAGCTGGACTCCAACACTAACTTAAAAACAAAACAAAACAAAACAAAAACAGGCTGGCAAGTTTGTAATGAGGACTCAAATTGTCTCCATCTTTGTTCTGGTATCAAATAAAAGGGATCAGAGGATAGAGTTAAAGGAACCTGGAAAGGCATCTAGTGCAATTGCCATATTTCACCCCATTTCAAATAGGAAGAAACTGAGGCAGAGGGAAATGAAGTGACTTAATTGTTCTGCAGATCCTTAGCTTCTACTCCTATCTGTTGTCTCCCAAAGTCATTGCTCAGGCTTCAACAGCAAATGTAGACTGTTGGAAAGAATCTTCATGTAATTTACCTACTCCAGTAGTTCCCAATCTTTTAAAGTATGAGGATCATAGAACTTCTTTTTAACATAAAACGATTCCTAAACACCTCCTCCCTCCCCCCTTGATATTTTTTCAAAGGTAAAGACCAAAATGCCATTATTTGATAGTCTTATATATTCAAGAACCTACAGATTAGCAATCACTGATCCAGTCCATTCTCTTCCTCCTCCATTTTAAAGATGACATCAGGTCTTTTAGTACCATGTACAGTGTTCTTTCTTTTATACCATGAGGTCTTTCTGGGAAAATATCCACCATAAACTTGGGGTGGTAATAATGATTTTATTGAATTGGATGAGATTTGGAACTAGAAAGGAAGCCTCAAATGATAGCAATTTGGGAGGACAAAAGTACATGTTAACTGGAAACCCCTGAAAGATAGGGTATCCAGAGATATATAGAAGATGGGATATTATAAGGAACTCTCTGGCTCTCTCTGAGACTCCTCTAGAGGCTTCTCCATAAGGGACTCCTCAGTAGGAGACTCTGATAGAGTTATATCTTGGTCCCCTGGGCTCTCTACAATAGTCCTGTATCGTGGACTCAGAAGTCCCCCTTCCTCTGGACGTGCCATCTTTTCAGTTTCCTCCATCCCACTTTGGTTGAAGAAAATCTTCAGCCTGTCTGGTTGTATCCTGTGCATTACCATCACAGCTAGGCCCAGCAGAATACAGAGCAGCCCTGAGGAGGAGAAAAGAATTGGCAAAGAAATCTGAGACAGTTATGTAGGGGATGAGGAATGGGGAGGGGAGATAAGTACCATGGAGAGCGCTCTATATGGAAGGAAGGCGTAGGGAGGGGAACAGTAACAATTTATCTTAAGATGGGACTGAGGAAGGAGAAAGAAAATGCCATATGACAAAAAATAAAGGGAAGGGTGGTATACACTGGGATTAACATTCATATTTCACACCCTTTTCACAAGTGTACCCCAAGCACTCTTGGGCTCCCCTCTCTTTCTGGATATATGATCTCTGGGTGATCCTATAAAGTCTCATGGGGTCAATTATCAACTGTATACAGATTAACCTTCAATTCATCCAGTTCTCTACATTCTGAGCTCTAGTTTTGAATTACCAGTTACTTATTAGATGTTTCCACCTGAATGATCCATAAGCATCTCAAATACAATCTGGTCTTAGGCCCCAAACAGTTCATTATTTCTCCAAGCCCCACCTAATAGTCTCCTTGACCCTAATGTTTCTTCTCTCATCTATTCTCCACATACATATCAAATTGATGTTTCTAAATTTCAGGTTTGATTATGTTATTCTCCTACTCAAGAAGGTCCAGGGGTTCTCTAATCCCTCCAGGGGAAAAAAAGCAGATTCTTCTATTTGACATTCCTTTACACGTTGATTATAGTCTAATTTTTCAGAACCATTATAGATATTTCTTCCCTAGAGTGAGTGAGGCAAAATAGTCTATGATTATTCTAGAAATATGGGTTCTGTCCTACTTGCCATTTCCTGAACATTTCATTCTATCTCCTGGTCTTAGTAGAGCTAGATTCAAATCCTACCTCTCTGATCTTAGTTTTGTTATCTGTAATATGAGAAGATTGAGTTAGATGGTCAACCCCAATTGCTTCAGCAAAAAAAAAAATGCTAATGTGTCACCTAGCTGTGCCTAGGGTGGGAGACAACTTCACAGTACAGCCATAACTATACGAAATGACAATCTGTTGACCCTTTTCAAGAATCCATGGGTAATCACACCAGAGGTAAAAAGAAAACCTGTAGCAGCTAATCTGAGGGTCTAGTTCTCTGATGTGCTGAAGAAAGGGGACTTCTTTAACAGGAGTCCCCTTTTCATTGGGGAAGGCCACCCATTCCTCCCTTTCACCTCCAGGGCCCTCTTCCTGCAATTCCTCCAGGAGGGTCCTCACCAGTAGCCAGAGTGATCCAGGAGGCAGGTCCATATTGAGTAATCAGGGAGGCAGAGCCCAGGTGGAGTGGGCACATTGGGGTCAATGTGATGGCCGTGGAGAAGAAGATTAATGAAAGGATGAGGAACACTCCCGAGGCCAGGAGCATGTATCCACCATAAACTAATGCAGGCATGGAGAACAGCACATTTGATAACAGCCAGCAGAGGAATGCTACCCTGGTAAGGCAGAAATCAAGGGAGGAGAAAGGAACTCATCATACTCCAAGATTCTGAGGAGGTCTGAGGGATTTACCTCCACAGAACCTTTGGGCTCTGTACCACTAGACTTTGTGCTGAGGATGTCAGCCCCCTCCTACGAGGGTTTCCAGGACAGCAAAAGAGTATTGTCTAAAGCACAGGCCATCTTGCATCCCTTCCCAGTCCTCTATCCTCACCAGAGTATGGCAGAAGCATAGTGTCCAGCCAGGCGGTATTGACGGTACAGACCACAGGGACTGTTGGGAGCAAATTTCTCTGCTAGGTAGAGCACTGGATCAGGCACTCCCTTCTCTAGGGCTTCTATATACTCCTCAGCATAATTCTGTCCAAAGTGCCATGTGAACTGCTCATTGTAGTCAATGGTCTCATTCAGCTGCTGTACTGGTATCCCTGGGGAAATGAAATGGGGAAGAAAGACCAAGGAGGATAAAGGAGGACTAGGACTAAGAGGGCTGTGTGTGTGTGTGTGTGTGTGTGTGTGTGTGTGTGTGTGTCCTTTGGCTACAAAGAAAAAGCATGTCTCTGGGATCAAAGGATTCTCCATTAAGAAAAGCAAGAGCTCTCAGGGGCCCTCTACTCTGACCTTTTCATTTTACAAGTTTCTTTCTCTTTCCTTTCTCTCTCTCTCTTTTTCTTTCTTCCTCTCTCTCTTTCTTTCTTCCTCTCTCTCTTTCTTTCTTCCTCTCTCTCTCCCTCTCTCTCTTTCTTTCTTCTTCTCTCTCTTTCTTTCTTCTTCTCTCTTTCTCCCTCTCTCCCTTTTTCTTTCTTCCTCTCTCTCTTCCTCTCTTTCTCTTCCTCCCTTTCTCTCTCTCTTCCTTCCTGCCTTTCTTTCTTCTGCGATTGGAATTAATTTATTCACCTAAAGTCACACAATTAATAAGCTTTAAATATCTGAGACCAAATTGAACTAAGGTCCTCTTGACTTCAGAGCCAGTGTTCTATCCACTGTGCCATCTAGCTGCCCCTGACTTTTTCATTTTAGATGAGGAGATTAAGTGATCTCCTTTGGATCACATAGTAAATAAACATCAAAGGTAGAAATCTGCTCATGTCCTCTGATCCCAGAGCCAATGCTTTTCCCACTGTACCCATTCTGCTTTTCTAATTTCTTCTGCCCAAGACCACAATCCCTTCAGCTTCCCTGACCCCAAGGTACATAGTTTCCAAAGATAGAGTCCCACCAGAATTCATTCAATTATGTCCTTTTACCTGTAAGGGTGATATTGATCCCTCGAAGACCAATTTGCAACCCTACATTTGCATTGATCCTTACAGGGCTGAAGGCCTTATAGGTCGTATTGGTGTTGATCCAGCCCACAGACCACTCCCCACTGAAGTTCACGGCTGGAGAGGGGAGAGGAGGAGAGGAAGAATGAAGAGATGGTCAGGGCATCATGGGAACATATGGGGATAAATATGATTACTATTCTTTCCTTTATCTGGATCTCCAACTGTTCCCTTGAGAGATACTGCCCAGAGCAATATGGGAAGGGAAAAATGGATCAGCAAGAAGTAATAATAACTAGCATTTATATAGTGTTTTAAGATTTGCAAAGCATTTTACATATGTTTTCTCATTTGAACTTCCCAATATCCCTGGGAAGTAAGTGCTATTATCATCCTCATTTTACAGATGAGGAAACTGAGGCAGACAGAGGTAAAGAGACTTTGAGCTTGTATTTGAACTTGGGTTTTTCAGACTCCTAAGTCTGACATTCTATTACTTCAACAGCTAGCTGTCCCAATTAATAAATAGCCTCAGCATGGAAATTCCTCTTCTTTCCACTGTCACCAAGACAATGCAATCAGCTGCTTTCTCAGTTTTGCTGACATAGTCTTCCAGGGACTTCCAGATTCACTTGATTTCCAGTACAAAAGAATGTTGAGGAGTGAAAATGCTCAGTAAATTTTGCCCCTTTGTAATCCCAGGGCTAGGCACTAGGTGGCACACTGTATAGAGCACTGGGCTTGGAATCAGGAAGACCCATCTTCAAAAATTCAAATACAACCTTAGACACTTACTAACTGTGTGACTCTGGGCAAGTCAGTTAACCCTGTTTGCCTCAGTTTCCTCATCTATAAAATGAGCTGGATAAGGAAATGGCAAACCAGTATCTTTGCCAAGAAAACCCTAAATGGAGTCATGGAGAGTTGGAAATTCAATAATGACAAAACCCCAGTGCTTAGCATCTTATTCAGTACAACAACAAGCAGCTGGTGTTATAATGAATAGAATCAAGCACATGGGAATTCAAATCCAACCTTAAATACCTATTAACTTAAATTAGTTTAAACACCTCCATTTGCCTCAATTTCTTCAGTTGTAAAATAGGGGTAATAACAACTTCCCAACGTTGTTATAAGGGTGAAATAATATTTGTTTATTAAAAGGAATTTCTTAGCACAATGACTGGCATATAGTAAGTGCTTAATAAATACACATTGACTGACTTAATGGACATGATAATAAGGCTAACAAGGAAAACACAGGGAAGGGAGATCATAGGTTTATTAGGCTTATGGGATTTGTTTCTACAAAGGATCTAGGAAACATCTAGTACAGTCCTATCATTTTGTAAATGTGAAATCAAGACCTAGAGGGGGGAAAGTAGTCACTTGCCCAATGTCATGAGCTAGTTAGTGGCAGGCCTGAAACCAGAAACTAGAGAGCAATTCTCTGGATTTCCAGTTTAGTGTTATGTTCACTCTTTATTCCTTCTTCTTTACACATACACACACACACACACACACACACACATCTGTATTTTAGATTATGTCACCCTATCTTGCCTAGGGTAATCATTTAGTAGCCTCTTATAAATTCCAATCCAACTACTGTTAGGCAAGGAGTCTTGGACCTTCCCTGCTTCCCACATGGCTTGGTTTGCTCCCCTTAAAGTTGCTGAGTGACCTCCTGCTCCTTGGAGATCACTATAGTGATGCCAGACTTAGCTGGGACACTGAATCAGCTTTTTGCCCATTGGAACTTAGAATTTCTCAAACTCAAATGATTCATCAGTCTTAGCCTCCTTGGTAACATGCATATGGCCAGCACACCTGGCTTCCTAGACACTTCTCACAACATAGTGAGAGTTGGCATTCAGTAAGGGGAACAAGGAGGGGGAAATGAAGAGTCATATTTTGAGGGATGGGCATTTGGTTCCTCTCTGTACATACTTACCCAAAGTGGCAGCTCCAATGAATAGGCTGGTTACCACCCGAAGCAGCCAAAACAGCCTCTGAATTATGAGTTGAATTCAGTGATCAGATCTCTTCCTCCCTCTCCATCCCACCCTTAAGAACAATATTCAAGATATCCCCCTGGACTGGGTATCTCTAGCATTGGGGTCACTTGGGGCTGGGGTCTCTTGGGACTTTAGTCATCTAAGTTAGCCTGGGATTCTTCTAAGGTCAGGGTTAGATTTGGAACTGAGGACTGGAGTTTTATTGGGGCAGAGTTATGTCAGGGCTGGAGCATCTCTCTTACCGTCTTGCCTCGGATACCAGGCAGGATAGCTATGAAAGTGGCCAATACAGTTAAGAAGACAGTAATAATGACTGCTGAGGTGGTGTCCATGGGGAAGATGGGTTTGGGGCCAGCATAGAAGGGAAATGTGTGTCCAAAGGCAGACATCTTGATGCTGGGGCAAGAATCAGGCTGCTATAATAGTATAAAATCATAGATTAGTGTCCCATCATTGCTTTTATTTCTCATCTCCATTCCTCTTGCATTAGTTATTCCTCTTCCTCCTCTCAGTGATAGAATCAGCATCTAAGGGGTCTAAGGAAATTGTTTCCTTCAACATCACTCAGTGTATTTCTTCATAACCCTTAATGGATTAGAAAGATGTAGGTTATATAAAACTTTCAATAGCTTCTTATTATCTGTCAGATAACCTTCAGATTTCCCATATCAGTGCTATTGCCCTCTAAGACTTTCTGTGTTATCATCTATGGATTTTCAGGCTGTAGTTTCAAGACCCTCTTATGTTCTTCCTGCCCTGACTTATGAAAAGAACAATATTTATAAATAAAGATGAAAAAAAACTCACAGAAAAGAAAAAAATACACTCTTCAAAAGCAGCACAGTGTATTAGAGAGGGTGCTGGGTTTAAAGTAAAAAAGGCTGGGAGTCATATCCTGCCCTTACTATTACTACTACTACTACTATCACCACTAACACTACTTCTATCGCCACTACCACCACTATCACTCTTCTTCTTCCTCCTTTTTCTCCTCCTCCTCCTCCTCTTCCTATAAGTGGACATTTATATAGCAATATAAGAATTCCAAAGTGCTTTATATACATTATCCAAATTGATTCTCATAGAAACCCCATGAGGAAGGTCACATTAATGTTGCCATTCTACAGGGTTAAATTTCTTTCCAGGGATCACATAGCTCATGAGTAATTGATGTGGAATATGAACCCCAGGTTTTTAATAATAGCTAGACCAATATCTAACATTCTTATAGCGCTTTAAGATTTGCTAGGCATTTTATAGATGTTTTCTCATTTGGTCTTCACACAACCCTATGATGCAGGAAACTGAGGCTGAGGAAAGCTAAATGATTTAGGTCACACAACTATCAAGTGTCTGATTTAAATTCAAATCTTCTTGACTCTCATTCTAGTCCTCTCTCCCACCTCACCTTCTTGGTTGTATATCCCTAGCTAAAGTCCCTAACCTCTCTATATATTAACTCTAGGACTAATCTACTGTCATGAATTCCCCTAAACTGCTGAAATCACAGATAAGGCTATGATCTCCACATCACTCACATGTCGATGTTTCTGTCTGGCAGCCTGGTCCAGGATCCTTCTGTGTGACCACCTTGATGAGGTCCAGATCGCTTGAATATCTCATCACCTGGTGTTTGGTGCACACGACTCCATTTTCCTTCTGTCCTGCCCCAAAATAATGGTAACTGGCTTTCCTCTTCCATTATTATTTTTGGACCTTGTTTTTCCTGAAATTTCATCTTCGCTCTCTTCTACCACCATTCTAAAGATAGCTAGCTCTATATCTCCCAGGCATAAATGAAACTGGAATTAACCTAGAACTTATAATTTCAGAGCTGTGAATGAATTTGAGATTTGAGCAATCATACTCCTTTCTATTTAATAGTCTTATCTCTTACAGGCATTCTGTTTTAATTGTGCAATACAGTGTCTTCTTTTTT
This sequence comes from Myrmecobius fasciatus, assembly GCA_023553655.1. Lineage (NCBI taxonomy): Eukaryota > Metazoa > Chordata > Mammalia > Dasyuromorphia > Myrmecobiidae > Myrmecobius > Myrmecobius fasciatus. The sequence continues at coordinate 155,552 of JAJPUD010004421.1, read as the reverse complement.
CCCCTAAGGCAGTTGGGTTTAAGTGACTTGCCCAGGGTCACAAGGCTAGGACCTGTAGGTGTCTGAGGCCAGATTTGAACTCAGGTCCTCCTGACCTCAGGGCTGGTGCTCTATTCACTGCACCACCTAGATGCCCCAGTGTCTTCTATTGTGAGTAACATTCAGTTTGAAATATGGGCAACTCCTAGTTGGAATATGGGTACCTCCTATTTCGGGGCAGCTAAGTGATGAAATGAACAGAATGCAGGCCTAAAGTCAGAATAAGTTGTCTTTCTGGGTTCAAATCCAGCCTTAGACACTTACCAGATGTGTGATCCTAGGCAAGTCACTTAACCTTGTTTGTGTCAGCTTTCTTATCTGTAAAATGAGCTGGAGAAGGAAATGGCAAGCCAGTTGAGTATCTTTGCTAAGAAAACCACAAATGGAATCACAAAGAGTTGGGCATAATACCACCACTACCACAGCAACAACAATAACCTACTTTTAGTCAATCATTTGCTAAGTCTTTCCAATTCTGTTCTACTCAGCCATCACTTGAGTTCAGGTTATCATTCCTCACCTGGATTAATGTAACAACTCCTTAATGATATCCTATGATTCCAATATTTTCCCTTTCCAATATAACTTTCATGCCATTGCCAAAATACTCTCCTTAAGGCACAAGACTGACCATGTTTCCAAGTGGATGACTACTCATTCCAATCCCTACTGCCTATCGGATAAAATTAAAACTCATATTATTTAAAGCCTCTCTATCTAGCTCCTTCCCAATCTTTTAAAATACTACTCATCTTCACATACCCTACTCTTCAGCCAAATTGGGCAGTTAGATGTTTCCCAAACTCATCATTCCATTTCCTTCTTCTATGTCTTTGTGCAGATTGTCCCCTATGCCTGGAGTCTATTCAGTTCTATGTTTTAACTCCTTCGTGTCAGTCTTTCCTGGTCTCCCTCACTGTTAGTACTCTTTCCTCCTCCTCCTTCAATTTCTTGTACATCTGTCCAAATGTTCCGTAGGGACAGGGACAATTTTTTTTCTATTTTGTGTTTCTAATGCTGAACACACGGAGATAAATAGATGCACTAGCTGAAATCTTAGAGGTCATATCGAATATAATACAATTCCCTTATTATTCAAAAGAGGGAAACTGAGGCCAGGAGAAGTTAAATAATTCATTGAAAGTCATGCAGGTGATAAGTGGCAGAGCTATTTGATTCCAAATCCATTATGCTTTCCACTGAAACATCATTCCCTCCTCTTGGAAAATGTAATTGAACTGGACGTCAGGAGACCAGAATACCAGTTCTGACTCTGCAGTTAACTAGACAGATGACCTTTGGCAAATTACTTCCTTTGGCCCTCATCTTCAAAATAAGATCCAACTCAGTGCTAACATTCCTTACATCTCTAAACTGATTCTCCTATCTTGTTCCCAATTTCCCCATCTGTCCAATATCTTCCCCTTTCCTTTCCCCACTGACTTCCTCTTTTAATCTTATCTCTTTAAAATTATCATTACTATTATATCCTGTTTTATTTTCTTAACAGTAGAGACAATTTTAACATTTTTTGGAGATAATTGGAGTTAAATGACTTCACACAGATATTAACTGTCATATTTGAGTTCATATTTGAACTCAGGTCCTCCTGATTCCAGAGCCAGTATTTTATCCACTGTACCACCTAGTTTCCCCTCTTAACATTTATTTTTTAAAAATTTTAAATTCTGAATTTTCTTCCTTACTCTCTTACCTCCCCTCTTCCTGAGATGGTAATTTGATATAAGTTATACATGTTCAATCATGTAAAAACATATTACCATATTAGTCATGTTGTGAAAGAAGACAAAGAACAGAGGGAAAAAACACAGAAAAAGGTAGAAAATGGCATGCTTTAATCTGCATTCAGACTTTTTTTCTCTCAAGGTGGATCTTATTCATCTTTTTTAGATGCTTTTCTTCTTTCTGCTCACTCTTGGCTTTCCTTTATAGCATCACAGAAAAGGGATCACTGTTTTCTCTTGACCCCAGCTATGCCAATCTATGTTCAATTTGTCAATCCTCTCCCTAGATTTATTGCAAGGATTAGGAAAAATACACAAACATATCCTTAAAGACACATAGAGATACAGACTGATACAGGCACACGTCAAAACACAGACATCCAAAAGACTTCAGATCTCTAATCATTTTAGTGGCCAGTCCTGATTGCAAAGGCCTATTAAACATCTGTAGCGCCCACCTCCAGATAGACAAGTGATAGATTCAAGATTAAAAAAAGAGAGAGAGAGAGACATACTGTTTTGGACATGGTTAATATGGGAATTTGGTTTGCTTGTCTATGCATATTTGCTACAAAGGTTTTACTTTCCTTTTCTTTGGGAAAGAGTTGGTAGGAGGAAGAGAAAATAAATGCTTGTTAGTTGAAAAAAAAAGACTTTAAAAAACCCAAATATTAATAGAGAGAAAGATGCAAAACCTTAAATAGACAATTATTTATACAAAGAACAGAGAAAAACAGAGATAAACAAAGACATAACTAGAGAGCCCATATTCACACAAATATGGACAAATACAAAAATCGAGTGATAAGAAGGTATGAGAAAGTAGGGACTAATTAGAAAGCTAACCAAATCAATTTGGGATTGCCACTCCTCTTGGAATTTATCTGTTCTCCTTTGTGTTGTCACTAACTAAAAGTCCACCAGAGGGACTCTTTTCTCCCTAAATACTAAGCTTCCACTACACAAATAAATGCAGAAGTGCTTGGGAATCTTCTCCCAACTTAGGAACTCAGAACACACAGTCAATTAAAAGTAAACTAGTACTTCTTACAGCTATTACAGATGGGAACGGTTCACATAAAGGCAATAGTTATGGTTTAGAGAATATCAAACCAATTCAAGTGTGAATACTTAGTGTGATTCAGGATAGTAATCTTAAAATAGGATTAATCTTTTTTAAAAAATTTATTATGTAGCTTTTTAATTTTTGTGGCAATTAATTTTATTGATCATGCTAGCATATTATTAATAAAAAGGATGGTCATTTGTCTGTCTTCTTTTTGCACTTAATAATATTTTATTTTTCCCCAATTATATTTAAAGAAAGTTTCCAACATCCATTTTTGTAAGAATTTCAGTTCCAAATTTTTCTCCTTCTCTCCTTTTCTTCCTGCCTCCCAAGACATCAAGTAATCCAGTATAGGCTATACATGTACAATCATGTTAAATATATTTTCACATTAGTCATATTTGAAAGGAGGATCAGAACAAAAGGGTAAAATTACAAGAAAGAAAAAACAAAAAAATGAAAATAGTATGCTTTGATCTACATTCAGACTCCATAGTTCTTTCTCTGGATATGGATAACATATTCTGTCATGAGTCTTTTGGAATTGTCTTTGGTCATTGTATTTCTGAGAAGAACTAAGTCTATCAGAGATGGTCATTGTACAATGTTGCTAAGACTGTGTAAAATGTTTTCCTTGTTCTGTTCACTTCACTAAGCATCAGTTCATGTGAATCTTTCCAGGTTTTTCTGAAATCCATGGGCTCATCATTTTTTATAACACAATCATATTCCATTACATTTATATACCACAACTGGTTTGGCCATTCCCCAATTCATGGGCATCCCCTCAATTTCTAATTCTTTGCCACCACTGCTATAAATATTAAATAAGATTAAACTTAAAAAGAACATAATTTAGGTAGCACAGTGGACAGAACATTGAGCTTGGAACCAGAGAGAGATTTATCTTCCTGAGTTCAAATCTGGCCTTATTAGCTGTCTGATCACTTGGCTCTGTTTCCCTCAGTTTTCCCATCTATAAAATGAATTGGGGAAGAAAATAATAAACCACTTATCCTGGGGGACAAGGAATGTAACTTATCTTTGTATTTCCTAGTACCTAAGTTTAATGAACATACATTGAATTGGACTGAATACTCTTGGCTTTTTTTTTTCCTTAGTAAAAATAACTATTTCTGAAAGACTCAAATCACATGAAATTATTTTATTGTTCCTCCTCCACACCAAAATACAAACGCGCACACACACACACACACACACACACACACACACACACAGAGGCTTGAAGGGAAACATGATGTAATGGTTAGAAAGCTGGCTTCATAAACTAGGAGGATCAGGGTTTGAGTCCAATGCATATAGTGGTTATGTGACAGTGACCAAATTATTTAACCTTAGTGCTCAAAGCAAGTCTAAGACTGCAAATTGCAGAGAAGATGCTGTTCTCTATAGGTAGGGGGAATTTGTTCACCTGGAAGTTCCCTATACAAATTAATAACTGGTCTAGACCCTATCCTGGATCTAGGAAAACTTGAAGAGATCAACCTCCTCATTTTACAGATGGGAAAACTGAGACCAAGAGAGCTGAAGTGACATAATTGTCCAAGGTTACACAAGTAGTAATTTTGGGGGATGGGATTCAAATTATATACTGTGATTCCAAGACCAATTTTTTCTGCTGAAACAAGATGCTTCCTAGGAACGGGAATCAACACCCAACACACACCCTAGAGCAGAAATCTCCAAAGAGAGAACCTTAGTAAGATCCAAAGAGTGTGTGATTAACCAGTTGGAGAGTGGGAAGTTGGCCTGAATCTCAACCTATTTGGGGGCTTGTCTCCATCCCAGCCACACTACCCTTTACACATTATTCTTCAATACTCTCTCACTTCCCTCCTCTTTCCCCTTCCCCCCAATTCTGTTGTACAAGCTTCCCCACCTCTCCTCTACTGCCCCGTTAGGGCAGTTATACTCTAACAATTACTCAGGCACCTATTCCAGGAGCTGCTCGAGTCATTAGGAAAATTCCTCTCTCCACCCCTCCCAACATACTCATCTTGTGCCTCCTAGATCATCTTATTTTGGAAATAAGTCAAGTCACTCAGAGATGGGCTCTGCTCTCTGAAGTAGTTACCTGGGAATAAGAGGACACCCCCCTCCCTTTTTATTTTGGGTTGCATAGCATAGGTCATACAATACTGCATGTGTATATGTACATAAATATATATACAGGATATTTCTAAAGTCAGTGAAATTTGAAGTTTTAGGAGTGTAAAACTGCAGTAAGACCTTTTGGACACTATTTTAGGGTGATGTGCCCAACTTTAAAAGTCTTTTCTTCTTTCAAACTGGTAGGAGTGTGAACAAAAAAAAAAAAAAAAGCTTAGGTCATTGACCTAGACGCCTAAAAGATTGCAAAGTGCCTTGCACATAGTATATGTTTAATAAATATTTATGTAATTAAATCAATATCAGGGAGGACCCTACCAGGCAAGTGACATTCACCAATTATCCAAGGAACCCTGGGAGAGTCACAAGAACTAGAAAAGTCAGCAGACAACTAGAAGGAATAGAACCAAAAATAGCTAAGGATGCAGGAGTTTCTTCCAACCTGGGTCTCTTGAGTGCATTCTCCCTACCTCCCTCTTCCTTCCCTTCCTTTTCCAGGTAGCTTGAGCTCCACCTATTTCCAAACCAGATTGGCAAGTCAATTCCCTTGCAAAAATTCTCTTCCACCAGAGACAACAGCTTTCATCAGTTAGCACCAATTCCTTTTAAGTAAATTAATGATTTAAACTTCCACAGCTGTCTTTTTCAAAATACACTGCTCTGTACACTTTCTACAAACACCATAGTGAGATTGACTATTAGACTAGAGCCCACATGTAGTCATTTGAAAGTTATTGTTCCCTTTTTGAAATTTTTCTCTGCACCTACTTAAAGTCCTCTCCAGTTACTTACAATTGTGTGTTCCCTAATTTTCTGATTTTCCCCATTAACGCTGAATTCTGCATAAGTAGTTATACCAGACACCCCAGACACTTCCATCTCCACTTCCCTAACCACTCTAGTCCTATTTGATCTTCATTCTTCTTTCTGCCTCATATTCTCCTCCTCCATGCCCACTCAGACTTAGATGCAAGATCCTCTCTCTCATTTCCCAGATCAACCAAGACTAGGTTTGAATTTTTAAAGTCTGTGGCTCTGCCCCGCTCCCAATCCAAGGCTGTTTCCACCACCACCCATAAGACAGAATTGCAGTGAGGTGGAGTAGGATGGAGGGTGGAAAGAAAAAAACTGGCAGCCCAGGTGGAAAGAGCAGACCTTAACCTTCACCCCTCTCCAATTGGCTCCAAACTCCAACTTTGGTCCTATATGGTGTTCTCAAGCCCAGCACCCCTTTTCTGGGACCATCTTCTTCCACCCACCACCTCTCAGCACAATTCTCCCATTCCGTTCAAACCTTAGTTCCTTCCACTCCAGTCACACTGGTTCAGGGAATTAGGGGGGCCGGATGAGTGTTGATCTCCCAAGATCTCATAGGAACCTCCTGGAGAGATCATACAGAATCTCAGTGTGGAGCGTGGGAAGCACAGGTGCCTTAGGGGGAACCGCACAAAAGACTTTTCCGTTGCAGGTCTTACTTTGGTCTCTGTTCTGTTTAGTGCAGGGAAAAAGAAAGGGTCCCTTTATTTCCTCCTGATTTTAGCGGGTGAGTTAATAGGAGTAAAGATGATCTAGAGAGAGAGTCTAGAGGTTATTTGAGGGGAGAATCCCTTTCCACTCAAATTCCCTTGCCCCCAGGTCCTCCTACTCTCTTCCCTCAAAGAAGCTTCCACGGAGTGAATTCCTCCCTCCTTCATTCTTTCAGCCCCAACCTGATGTGGCCTCAGCCCCAGATCTCCCTCAGCGTCCCGCGATCCTGGACCCAGAGTCGTCTCACCTCCTCCTTTAGACGCCCCTCGGCCGCTCTCCAGTCTGTTCTGCTCCTCCCAGTGGGGTTCATCTAGTACCCGCCCCACTCCGCGCCCTATCGGGACCGCGCCTTCCACTCTTATTCCCCCCAACTCCGCCCCACCCCGGCTCCAAACCCGAGCCAGGAGTCGAGGCTGGAACCTGACGGAGGCTGGAACCTGTCAGCGGCCGGAGCCACGCTGCGTTCCGGAGGCAGGGGAAGAGAGTGGTTCGCAGGTCAGATGAGGGGAGGGATCTTTCCCGGGGTGCACTATTACAATGAACAGCATTTGACTCGGCGGAGGGAACTCCGAGAGACTGGCTCTCGATTAAGTAACAGCGGTTCAGCTACGTTTCTGGAGGGAAATGGGAGACTTCCAACTTCAGACTCAAGAGCGTCTTTCTTCTAAACTCAAGAATTTCGATCTGCTCCTAGGTCGCCCAGGATTAAAAGTGGGATGCGTATAAGGGCTTCCTTCCCTTCACCTTCAATTTTACTATCTCTTTCCCCTCCACATAAGATCCCTTCAATGAGATTCTTTCCTCTTTCTACCTCTAATGATTTTGAGGGATTGGAAATGTTGAGCTCGGAGTTTGGTAGCTTTGTTCTTGATAGGAATAGCCCTTCTAGGTCCAAAGAGAGGTCCCCGAGGCTTAGAGTTAGGGCTTCCTTAAACCCAGAATACTCCCATCATCCTGGGGTCAATCGCTCTGAGATCCCTAAACTTTGCCTGGCTGTCTTACACAAACCCCAAACTTTCTTTTATGAATCTGTAGAGGCTCTAGGGCAGGTGGTTATCTCCTATATCAACTTTAGTGAAGATCCCTCCTATCATAGCATTTTGAGGAACTAAGCAGCTTGACTGAACAGATGGAGAAGGCTTCATTTTGTACAAGGGCCTGGGATTTTGAAGAAACAATATCTTGGACCAGGGTATCGCTATGCCCTTATCCACTGTTCAACAGTTAATTCTTCATGAGCCACGGTTTTCCTGAGAACAGGTTTTGGAGGATTAGTGCCAGACTGAGGATTATCCTAGAAGCAATTGGGATAATAAAAATGAATGCATAATATTGGGGTTATTAAGTATTAATAATGGGATGTATGGAAGATTATCGAGTAGGGGAATAGGATCATCAGTCCTGTGTCTTTGTACTATTGATTTGCCAACTCTGTGGAAGGTGAATTGGAGAGCAGAAAAAAATGACAAGAAGACCAATAAGGCAGTTATTGCAATAGTCCAGGGAAAGGGTGATGAGGAACTGAAGTAGGATAAAGCCATTATGAATGGAGAGAAGGGGACTGTTATGAAGGATGTTCTCTGTGGAAGTAAAATAGATGAAACTTGGCAATTGATTAATTATGGGTTTCTGTATATTGATATTAGATTTATTAAATTGGGAAGATGAAGGAGAGGGAAGTGGGAAAGGTGACTGAATTTGTTAACCCTCATGGCTGAGCAGATGAAATTGTCTTTGATAAAAATAAGGAAGCTTGGAGAAAGGATTGGTTTAGAGGAGTAAATATAATGAATCTGCTTTGAACAAACTGAGTTTTAAATGTCATGGGGATCTCCACATGGAAATTCTATTTATTATTATTATGGTTCTCATCCCTTAATTTTTATGGTACTATTTAACTTTTCAAAATGATTTCACACTCATTATTATTTGATCCTCACAGGATCAAAGTTGATAGGGTAGGCATTATTATTATCTGCATTTGATAGAATAGGTAGATACTGAAACAAATAGAAAAGTATCTTTTTTTTTAAATCACATAATTGACTAATTAATGGCAAAAACTAGGATTAGAACTCGTTTCTTGATTTCCAGTCTTGCTTTCTATCACTTCTAGTGCTTTTCCTCTGTTAGTTCTTCATTTATTTTACATATAGTTTATTGTACATAGTTGTCTGCATACTGTCATCCCCATTAAATTGTGAACTCCTCAAATACAGAGATTATCTTTTACTTTTCTTTATATCCTCAGCATTAGAACAGTATACTTAATAAAAGCTTATTGACTGACTAACTCCCTCATACCTTACTATGAAGGGAACAGACCTGTGTCTGATGTAGAATTTGTAATTGTAAATGAGGCACCTTTTGTAACTTGTTTCATGCTTGCTGTGATAACTTTATTCCCAGCTTCTTTGGAATCACTCATGTTTGGAAAGTCCTGGAATTGCCTATGTCCTCCCATCTTCTCTGTTCTCTTGTCATTCAAAGCTGCCCCAAAGTGGGGTCTTCCAGGACCTCGGCCCTGCCGTAATCTGAATTATGAGCTGGAAGCTGGCATTGACATGGACCCTCCTAGTTGGCCCATGGGGCTATGAAGGTAAGTAGCATACTGAACTGGAAAAAAGTAGGGAAATAAGCATCTTTTAAGAATATGGTTTTTTACTTATGTTCTTTTCATTTTTAACATCACTGTCACTTTCCAATGACCTCCTCCTCCCCCAACAGAACCCTCTCTTTTGGCAAATGAATACAGTCAAACTAACATTTTAATTATGTTAGAAAATGGATGTTTCATTTCACACCTCTTGTCCATCATCTCTTTACCAAGGGAGGGAGATATACTTGACATTCAAATCTTTGGAAGTTACTGTGGGTCACTGAATTAATCAGAAATTTGAAGTCTTTCAATTTTTTTTTTTTTGCTTTACATTGCTGTGGGCATCACTTAAATGATTCTTCTATTTTGTTCACTTTATTATATGTCAATTTATAAAAGTCTTCTCAATTGTCTCTCAATTTCTCACATTTCTTATTACTTATGGTCCAAAAAATATTCCATTAAATTCATATACTAAGGTTTGTGCAGCCATTTTCAAATCAATAGACATACATTTTGTTTCAGTTTTTCTTTTTATCTTTTGATGCTACAAAAAGTACTGCTATAAATATTTTTGTATGCATGAGAACATTTGTTTCTTTGATGTCCTTGGGATATATATATATGTATATATACATATATGTATATGTATATATACATATATACATATGATTAGCGGTAGATTAAGATAGAAAGGATATGTGTAGCTTAGTGGCTTTTTTTTTTAGTATAATTTCAAATTCTTTTCCAGAATAGTTGGACTAATTCAGTTCCACCAACAGTACATTAATGTGGCCATCTTCCTACAACCTCTCCAACATTCAACATCTAATCATCTTTGCCAATCTGCAGTCTCTAAGGAGAAACCTCAGAGCTCTTTAAATATGCATTTCTCATTTTTGATTGGAAACATTTTATATGGTTGTGATAGCTTGTATTTCTGTTTTTGATAACTGCCTGTTCATATCCTTTGACTATATAACCATTAGAGGAATGATTCTTGTCTCTATAAATTCATACAAATCCTAGTAGGGACATTATCCAAGACCTCAGAGTTGAAAGTACTCTCAAGTCCCAAGTTCTCATCCCTTTTAGCCAGCCTGAGAAAGCTTCATTTGTACTATCTTGTCTCCTTCATCCCTTCTATTCCTCCTCTATTCTAAAGTCTTGGTGCTCTTCTTCCTTTCATCTTTTCTCTGCTTCTAAAATTTGATTCTAACTTGAGATGGTTCAAGAATGACCAGACACAAATAGGTCAGAAAAGGGTCTGGGGTTCAGAGGGACCTCAAAACCAAAGGCAAATCAGTATTTTAAAAATGATTGATAAAAGTTTAACTTACTGATACATCATATTATACTCTAATCTGCTTAAATTCAACTAATCTGGCTCTTTTTTTTTCTTTTTGCTGAGGCAATTGGAGTTAAGTGACTTGTCCAGGGTCACACAGCTAGGCAATGTTAAGTGTCTAATAACAGATTTGAACTCAGGCCCTCCTGACTTCAGGGGTGGTGCTCTATCCACTGTACCACCTAGCTGTCCAATCTGGTTAACTCTTAATTAGTCTTGCCTGCTTACTGAAATATGGAGAATAGAGGGGAAGCAGATATATATAAAGAACAGGTCAAAAAATTGAAATAAAATTACATCTGAAGGAAGGTTGAATAACTGAGAATGATAATTGGGTAATTCCCAATTCTACAAACAGAATGAGGGACAGGGGACATAAACTGCTACAACTGCTAATCTTCAATCTCTCCCTCTCTATTAGTTTCTTCTCTGCTAACTAAAAACTTGTCCAAATCTCCCCATTCTTTAAAAAGATCTCATTTGATCTTACTATAACTTCAGATTATCATTTTATTTCTTTCCTTCCTTTCTCAGTTAATGTCCTTGAGAAGGCCATCTATAGTAGGTGCTTCTACTTATTTTCTTCTTTTTCCCCCCCAAACTCTGCAGTCTAGTCTCTACCCTCATCATCCAATTGAAATTGTCCTCTCCAAAGTTACTAATTCCATTGCCAAATGCAATGACTTTTTTTTGGTTGATATCCTTTTTGACCTTTTGACCTGACACCTCCTGTATACCTGTATATCTCCTACCTAAGTGCTCACTACTCTCTCCTGACTCTTCTCTTACTTGAATGACTCCTTTTTAGTTTTCTTTACTAGATCTTCATCCACACCAAGACCATTAACTGTGGGTGTCCCCTAAGTCTCTACCAGGATCCACTTCTCTTTTTCTCCCACATTATCTTACTTGCTGGTCTTATCAACTCCCAGGGGTTCATTGATCTTCTCTGGGCAGATGATTCCCAAATCTGGCTCTCCGACGTTACTTTCTTTCTTGAGGTTCAGTCTTGTATCACCAACTGCTTTTTGGACATCTTGCATTGGATGTCCTATGGGTATCTCAAACTCAATATGCCTAAAAACAGAACTCATTATTTCCCCCCAAACTCTTTCCTCTCTGAATTTTCCTATCACTATTGTTTGTTTGTCCTTTGTTCTCGAAGAGGACCATGACTTCAGGGAGGTGATGCCATGACATGAGATTTAAGTGAGGGAGGGCTGTGCAAGATCATCTACCCCCCTTTCCCTGGCAATACCACCCTACTTTCCCTGTCATCCAGGCTTGCAACCTCAGTATCCTCCTCACCCCTTTACTCTAATTTACCCTACATATTCAATCCACCCCCAAATCTCCTTATTTCTGTCTTAACAGACTCTTTCCAGTATGTCCCCTTCTCTCCCCTCATAAAGTCCCTTCAGGCTTTATAATAAGTTTGTTCAGGCCCTCATCATCTTTCATTTGAATTATTGCAAAAACTCTCTAATTGATCTCCCTATCTCAAATCTTTTTCTGCTCCACTTCAGCCTTCATTCAGTTACCAAAGTGATTTCCCCAAATTATAGGTCTGCTTGTGCTCACCCAACTATTTAATAAACTCTAGTGATTCAATCCTATTACCTGTAGGATCAAATGTAAATCTTCTCTATGTAGGCATTCAATATAACTTAATTATGTTAAATATAGAAATAATATTAATGATTAAGTATATTTATAATTAAAATATAATTGTTGAAGTTTAAACAGAGACCTCAAGAGGTTGGGGTCAAAGACCAGTGTCTCAAAAGAATTTGCAGGCTTGAACCCATTTCCACATCAAGGGGCAAAGTTTATTGTAACTGTAATGCCAATTGAAGTGGGCTAAATTCCAAAAGAATAGCAAAGAACCAGGAGCAAGAAGACAAATTTATAGAAAAAAGCAGAGAGATCTGGTTCCTTATGTCACTGATATGCTAATTTTATGGTCCAGAGATAGAACTGAGGAGTGATCTGGTGTGTACCTCACCATTTGTCTCAGAAACCCTGTTATCACAGACCAACAGATTGCTATTCAACAGTCTGCAAAGTTTCTAGGCCTATATTATAGCCAGAAAACTTTAAAATCATTGACAGACAGATTGTTAGAGCCATACCTCTCTAAGGTCAGGAGACCTCAGGATTACTGCTACATTTCCCCTGGAAGCTGTACCCTATCATAATAAGTATAATTATGTTAATGATAAACACTAATGACATCAATTATTGTTAAACATCTTGATGTTATTAATTATTATTAAGCATTGATAACAGTTTATAATAGATATGTTGAAATAAATATATTATTAGTAATAAATACTAATATTAAATATAAATATATACAAATATAAATTAAATACAAAGCCTTTCATGGCCTGGCTCTTTCTATCTTATACTTTATCCCCTTACATTTATACTTCTTATACTTTATCCTTCCCCATATATTCTATGATCCAGATATGCTGGCTTATTTACTATTCTTTACATGTGACCTTTTGAATCTCTTCAGTCTTTACACTGGCTATTTTCATGCCTGGAACTTTTTGGTCCTTCACCAGTGTCTCTTGGCTTCCCTGGCATTTTTCAAGACTCAGCTTAAATCAAACACTCTGCAGGCAGCCTTTCCCAATTCCCCCAGCAGCTGCTTTGCTTTTTCCCCTCTGAAGTAAAGTTGTATGGGTATAGCTCTTCTTTCCACTTGTGAAATTTTCTAATTACTCACTAGCAGTCTCCTCCATTAGAATGCAAGCTCCTTGAGGGCAGGGATTGTTTTTAACTTTCCTCTATATTCCCAGATTTTACCACTATATCTGCCTCATGGTAAACCTTTAATGAATAAATGCTTGTTGACAGACAGACTCCTGGGCTCTCTAGGATTGTGATTCTATCATTAGCTTCCTTGCGTCTTTCCTTTTTATAATGTCATCATTTCCTCTCCTGTTTACCTTGATTTTTCACTTTCCCACATTTTTTCCCCTTTCCTTCTTCCTTTGGCTCTGATTTGCCACCACCCTCATCTTTATCCCCTAGTCCCTAAATCCTCTGCTAAATTTTTTGTTCTAATTCCAGTGGGTGAATCATCTCCCATATTGCCCCAGTGTGCTATATGCTTAGTGGGTGTGTGGAAGAGACAGCTGGGAGAATGGGGAGTAGGGAACTGGGGGATTGCTGCCAAGAGTCAAAGAGAAAATACCTGCTAACAGAGACTCATTCCTCTTCTCTGTTTCCAGATAGGTAAGTGAATTCAACTCTTGTAGTCTCATGATTGGGGTGAAGAGTCTGGCAGAGGGCAAATGATACCTCCTATTTAGTAGAACCCTTCCCATTTTTTTTTTGTCCTAGACCCTTAACTTCAACTGTTACTGGACAAGAAACTATTTCTCTTGATTCTTACCTTGTCCCAACTACCAGGTTTTAGAGAGGAGCATTATGGGATCAGAGAGACAGAAGATCCCAGGGGACAAGGTACTCAGGGGAAGTGAGGTGTTCACTGAGATTTGGGGGTGAAGTCATCAACATAACCAGTCCAGACCCCAGTCCCTCCCAGGAACTGGGAGAAGAGCCAGGGTAAGAAAAGACTTCAAATGCTATGGTCTTCTTGACCCCCCACCCCTGCCCTGGGCCAGATCTGTAAGAGCCAATCCTTACCCCACCCAATGACACCCCTATGAGGAGGTTGAGATTATAATGAGGTGACATTTTCTTTCTCACCTGTAGGGTGGAGTTGGACTCTTCCCTCTGATCTTACCTTTTTTATGATCTTTTATTTTTATTTTGAATTGAAACATAAAATGAATGAGCACTCCCATATATATATATGCATATATATATACATATAATAGAACAGGATTAATTATACATGACACTGTATGAGCAGCTTGTTTCTCTTTTTTTAATTTTTAATTTTTTTTTAATTTTTTTAAAATTTTCTTTGGTTTCTCTTTTAAAATATAAATCAGTTCAACCTGTAGCTTTCTAATATGGATTTTTGGGGGGGGTAAAAATTAGTTTTTGTGCTATTATGACCCACATTGTTATGCGATGGTTATCTCTCTGTCCCTCAGTGTTTAAACACCTCTCTTCATCTTCTCTATCTCTATGCTCCCCTCATCTAGTCCTTCCCTACCCTCTCTTATCTTTTCATCTCTACTGCCCCAGACAGGCTTCTCAGTAACCCAATTTTTCCTTTTTGCTTAATAATTCCTCTCAATCTGACTTTTAGCAATTCCTTGCCACGACTTGCTCCAGGCAGCCAGCAGGCTCCAAACAGTTGTTGATTTGGATATCACTCCGGGCTAGGGATTCTTAACCTGGGATCTTTGAACTTAAAAATTTTTTTCGATTACTGTGTTTCAATATAATTAGTCCTTTTTGTAACCCAATGTATTTAATTTTATGCTTTTAACAACTTTGCGGAAGTAACTTGATGGGGGCATTGAATAAAACTCTAGACTTCAAGGAAGACCTTGAGAGACCTAGAAAATTACTAGCTCTGTGACCTTAAACAAGTCCCTGTGTGTCTCGGTTTTCTCATTTGTAAAATGAGGATTATAATAACAAATACCTCTGTGTATCTTGGTTTTTTCATTTGTAAAATGGAGATAATAATAGTGCATTCCTCAAGATTGTTGTGAGGATAATATCAGATAATATTTGGAAATCTTTGTATACCTTAGAGCATTATGAAGTTGTTATTCTCAGAAAGCATCCATATCTGCCAAAGGAGTCCAAGATACAGAAAAGGTTAAGAATCCCCACTCTAGATCTTTCTTTCATCTAGTTTCTACAAACAGCAACTCTCCATCTGCCTCTTTGCTTGGGACCCCCTGCTTGAATTATAGTGTCCAGTTCTTACTAGTCCTTGGTAACCTCTCCTGAATAGACTTCCTCCATTACATATCCACCATTTTGCAGGTGCCCAGAGCTCCATTTCTTGGGAAGTACAACGATTCGATGGCTGGTACAACAATCTTGCAGAGCACAGATGGGGCAGCAAGGGTAGGTGGAAAGTCTGTTAGGTTCTGGGGCCAGGACTGATCAGAATGAAGCAATGTTATTACATAAATTAAAAATTATTATTATTTTTTTTTTGTTGAGGCGATTGGGGTTAAGTGATTTGCCCAGGATCACACACCTAGGAAGTGTTGAGTGTCTGACAGCACATTTGAATTGAGGTCCTCCTGATTTCAGGGTTGGTGCTCTATCTATTGTATCACTTAGGTGCCCCCAACATGTATATATATATACATATATATATATATCTGACTCAGTTTCCTCATCTGTAAAATGAGAGAATTAGCAACTTTCAGGTCTATATTTCTGATCTTAGAATTCTACCACTACCTATGTAGAGGAGTCCCTAAGAAAAGTTCTGGGCAAAGGACAGAATCGGTCACTCTGTGACCTTTATCCTTCTCTTTATCCTTCCAGGTTCCCGACTGCGGCGTCTGGTTCCTGCCACTTATGCCGACGGTGTGTTTCGGCCCTTGGACGAGCCGCACTTGCCCAATCCCCGTCATCTCAGCAATACCGCCATGCGGGGGCCAGCAGGGCAGCCCTCCTTACGTAACCGAACAGTTCTGGGAGTCTTTTTTGGTGAGAATTGGGGACAGTGAAGGATGAGGGATAAAAAGGAGCAGGGATAAAGCTGAAGGAGCATGCTGCTGGGGGAGGAGGATGGAGGGAGGAGACTGGCCATCTCAGGAGGTTTCTAGGTGGAAGGAGATAAGACTGGACACGGATGAATCCACAGTTCATTGGCTGGGATGGGGAAGGCTGGAAAAGGTGTCAGGTCATCAAATCTCCGCCCTGACTGGGAATTGTAGACTTCGGTGAGTGTAAATAGGAGCGAGTAGGAGGCCCTCGTATGTGACTTGGCTGGGAAGTGAAAGATTTTCATTCAGAAATTAAAGTTCAGGACGTGCCTCTGTGGCTCTTTGGGGCCAGGTCAAGGATTGTGGCCATCTAAGGAAGCTTGGGTAATGTTTCTAAGAGTAAAGAGGGACTTAATAAATGATTATTAGACTGACTGACTGTACATCTCAGAGCCTCTGTTCCCTCATCTGTAAAAATGAAGGGGTCAGAGTTGAGAAGTGACCCAGTAGTCCAGTGGTCCAGAGCTCTGAATATATGTCCTCTCCAAGTTGCTTCTCTTTCTCAGCCTCAGTTTCCTTTGTCTGTAAACCCATGATCCTGTGATGAGATAACATATTTGAATCTATGATTTTATGACCCACCAGATTTAATTTAATTAAGTTCAACATTTATCAAGCACCTACTACATGTAAATTGTTGTTCAGTCATGGCTGACTCTTCCTGACCCTATTTGGGTTTTTCTTGGAGTGAAAATAGTGGAGTGGCTTATCTTTTCCTTTTCCAGTTCATTTTACAAATGAGCAAACTGAGGCAAGCAGGGTTAAGTGATTTGCCCAGGGTCATACAGCTATCTAGTAAGTGTCTGAAGTTGGATTTGAACTCAGGAACGTGAGTCTTCCTGACTCCAGGCCTGGCATTCTGTGCACATGGATAATTAGCCACCCTTATTATATACAAGATATGGTGTTAAACATGTTTAACATATATTGGATTACTTGTCATTTAGGGGATGGAGGGAAGGAGGGGAAAATTTGAACACAAGGTTTTGCAAGGGTCAATGTTGAGAAATTATCCAGGCATATGTTTTAAAAATAAAATTAATTTAAAAAAAGATATGGTGTTAAATATGAGGGAAATAAATTGACAGCCTAAATTTTTAAAAAGAGGCAGCTGAGGTACAGATTCTGAGCCCTGGCCTGCAGGAAGACAAAGAGCCTGCCATGGTGCCCTTCTTGGGGCAGCCAAGCAATGCCAGTCTTTTGCTCACGTGCCCCATGAGGGAGGAGGGTGCCCTTCTCTCTTCCCCCATCTGCATCACCACTGAGGTTGGGCAGGTCCTTCCTGGGCAGGTTTCCAGATGACATGTTGGAACCCATGTTGCCAACCCACCTGTCTGGGCACATTCACTGGGCACCTCCCTGGTTGCCAAGGAAAAGATCAAACTCAGAATGACAACAGCATGGACATAAGGGCTTGGCACAGAGATTGTTCTGCAGGGCAGAGGAGGTGGGGACCTGGTCTAGAGACTGTCTGGCTTGGTGAAATGAGTTTTCAGGAGTTTGAAGAGAAAGTTTGGTAGGATAATAGCTCACATCTGCAGAGCACTTTCAAGTTATCAAAACACTTCAAATGTACCATCTCATTTGATTCTCCAAACAAGCTTGTGAGGAGGGGCTACGATTTTACAAAAGAGGAAATTGAGACTCAGGTTATATTGCTTGCCCAGTGTCACCAGTAAACATTTGGAGTGGATTTCTGACTTCAAACACACTATGATAAGATGGATCTGTGTAGGGCATAGGATGTCAACCAGGAAAGCTCCTGGTTTTATGCCCCCTCCTTACACCTTAGCTGAGTGTTTCTCACATCCTTCTCTGTTTCCCAGGGTATCATGTGCTCTCAGACCTGGTGAGTGTGGAGCGGACAGGTTGTCCTATTGAGTTCTTGAATATCAATATCCCGGCTGGGGACCCAGTGTTTGACCCCAGTGAGAAGGGGGATGTGGTACTCCCTTTCCAGAGAAGCCAGTGGGACCCAGACACTGGACAGAGTCCTAGCAACCCCAGGGATCAGGTGAGGTAACAGGAGGGGGTCAACTTGGAACTAATTAGGAGGAGGGGGTTGGGAGTATCACCAACATGCTCTTTTTTCCCAGTGGAGATCCATTCAGTCTCTGAAGCCAATCAGGCTACTGCATTAATGATGGAGAGGAGATTATCATTGAAGTTTTCCTATGGGGGGCAGGTGGGTGGGAACATAGGCAATTCCCTAGCCTCAGAGATTGGCTGAGAAGTCCCCAGGTGTGTACTTGACTCTATGGCTGTTACCAGTTAATAATACTAAATAATAATAATAAAATTACCTTTTCATCTATCACTCTATCCATAGACAAATGAGGTAACCGGCTGGCTAGATGGTAGCGCCATTTATGGCTCCTCTCACTCCTGGAGTGATGCATTGAGAAGCTTCTCTGGTGGGGAGCTGGCATCAGGGCCAGACCCAGCTTTCCCCAGGCATTCTCAGGGAACCTTCCTTATGTGGACAGCGCCAGACCCTTCCACAGGGCAGCGTGGCCCCCAGGGGCTCTATGGTGAGGTCTCCAGGTATCAGGAGGGGGAGGAGTAGATAGAAAAAGGTTTAAGAGGAAGGTGACTGTGGGTCCATTAGTGAGTGACCATGGGTCCATTTGAATCTTGGGACTAGTGAGGGTTGGGGGAGTCAAATGGGAGTGGGGAATCAGCACTTCAATTAATGAAATCCCCTTCCTCCCCTCCTGTTGGTTGCAGCCTTTGGGGCCCAGAGGGGGAACCAAAATCCATTTCTGCAAGCCCTGGGTCTCCTCTGGTTCCGGTACCATAACCTGTGGGTTCAGAGGCTGGCCCAGAAGCACCCAACCTGGGGAGATGAGGAGCTGTTCCAGCATGCCCGAAAAAGGGTCATTGCCACCTACCAGGTCAGCCCAGGGGGGCCACACCCTTCCAAGAAACTGCGGTGGGTGTAGTAGAAAGAACACTGGTTTGGGAATCCTGTAACCTGACATGCTAGGAGTGGAGCCCTAACACTCTCCTAACCAGCCATATAAACTTCAAATTACTTTCTTCTCTTCCAGCCTAATTTTTCCACCTATAAAGTGATGGGGGAGGAGAGGGAGATGAGATCAACATTAGGCTCCCATGCAGTTTTAAGATTCTGGAACCCAGAAACCTGCTTCTGTCTCACAAGATATAAGAATACTCTTAGAAGAGGCACACAGGACAACTAGGCAGTGCAGGGGATAGAGCCCCAGCCATGGAATCAGGAGGAGTTCAAGGAGGCTGAGTTCAAGTTCAGTCTCAAACACTTGCTAGCTGTATGATCTTGGGCAAATCATTTCACTCCAATTGTCTCCCCCCAAAATAATAAAATAGGGACACATCCAATCCCATCCTAAGTCAAGACCTATCAGTACAGTCTTGACCAGGGGAACCTCTACTCTGAACCCTTACTCTGGATGAAAATATTCCTTATCTTCCCCACTAAATCCTGTCTTACTCTGTACTTCCCTGTTTCTACTGAGAGTACCACCATCCTTCTAGGCACTCCTGGTCCTCAATTCATATTCATCCTTGACTCTCCCATCTCCCCAACTCCTCATAGATAGTTCCCAAATCTTGTCCATTCTAGCTGTACAGCATGATGCCTCATATCTGTCCCCTTCTCTCCATTCATATAGCCAGTGAACTGGTCCATACTCTTACCACCTCTTACTTAGATTTTTTTTTGCAATGGCCTTGTCATTAATCTCCCTGTTTCTAGTATTTCCCTTTGGGTTTTTCCCTCTGCCAATTCATTCTTTACCAACTACCAAAAGAATCTTCCTTAAGGATGGATGTGACCATGTCACTCCCCTGCTCAAGAATCATCACTGGCTCCCTCACATCTCTAGGATAAGATACAAATCCCTCAGTTTGTCATTTAAAGCCCTAAACAATCTGCCTCTACCCTACTTTCCAGACAGATTTCACACTTACTCCCCTCCCCCGTGCCAGCCAAATGCACTTTCCCAAACTTAGCACTCCATCTGCCACCTCTTTGCCTTTACAAAAGCTGTCTCCCATGTGGTAAGGCACGTGTTTCTCATCTCTGCCTTTTAGAATCAAGCTTCAGCTTCCTTCAAGGTTTAGCTTAGGCGCTATCTTCAATGGGAAAACTTTCCTGACCTCCCAGAAGGTGCTAGGTGGTGTTGTAGATAGATTACTGCACCTGGAGTCAGAAGAATATGAATTCAAGTGTGACCTCAAATGCCAGCTGTGTGACCCTGGGCAAATCAAATGAGAATATTGATAGCAGCTTCCTCCCAGGGTTGGACAGTAGGCAGCTTGTTGTTGTTCAGTCATGACCCTGTTTGGGGTTTTCTTAGCAAAGATGCTGGAGTGGTTTGCCATTTCTTTCTCTAGCTCATTTTACAGATGAGGAAACTGAGGCAACAGGGATAAGCACTTAGGGGCCATATTAGAATCTAACCCCAAAGTGAACAGGTTATAAACAAAAAGAAAAGATAAGAATGACCATTCTTAGGGGCTTTCCTATTCTACAGACAAGAATTCCTCAAAGGTTTCCCCCATATAATGTCCCACTCCTTTCTTTGTGCCCTTTTCTGTCTGTCTCCTCCTCTCTAATTCTCATTTCCCCATTCTACCCATCTATGGCCAGAGAGGTAATAGGCTCAGGATGCATATTGAGACTTTTGTTATTTTGTCCTTTGGAAAAAATTGTTTTGTTTGCCTATGAATAGTTGTTATAAGGGTTTGATGTGGTAGATTGTTTTTTTTTTCCCAATTGGACAAATTGGAAGGAGAAAAAAAATCTATTTTCGTTCATCAGAAAAACTTATTTTAAAGAAACAAAGTACTTGATGCAATTTAACAAGCACTTACTAAGCAATTTACTTAGCAATTTAAATTTACTAAGCAATTTAGCAAGCATTTACTATATGCAAAACATTGTTCTAGGAATTGGGAATGCAGAGGCAAAAAATGAAAACCAATTCCACTCTTCTTTCCAGTCCCCATAAATTCCTCATGTCTTTTTCCTTTCTTCAGAACATCGTTCTGTATGAGTGGTTGCCCAGTTTCGTACAGAAAAGGACCCCACCATATGGAGGTGAGATGAAGCAGGGGGAGGTTAACATCCAGTAAACCCTAAGGAGTGAGCATGGACTAAGGCTAAATCTGGTTGGGGAATGGATAATGTTTGGGGGATGGGGCATCATGAGCAGGGTGCCATATTGCTTCCCCTTCTCCATCCAGGATACCGGTCATTCCTGGATCCCAGCATCTCCCCAGAGTTCCTGGCAGCCTCCAAACAACTATTCTCCACTATGGTTCCCCCTGGTGTCTACATGAGGTGAGGTGAAAGGCTGGAATATGAGAGGCTTGTGATGAAGCAGGTAATCAGTTGGTTAGTCAACAAACATTTATTAAATGTCTACTGTAGGCTAAATTCTAGAGATACAAAGAAAGGCAAAAAAAGGTGCAGAAAGGGCAGAGCAAGGAGAAAAGAGAGAGGAGGATGAATGTAGAGAGCAGCATCTTCTTTGAGATTCTGGTTCCCAATTCTCAGCTCCCAGAACTACTTCTAAGCAACTATGACTACAACAGATTGCAGTTTGAGGGAGTAGTCGTGGGAAGCTCCTTGGGAGAAATGTTATTTTTTTCAATGCTCCATAGAGGTAAAATATGGGAACCATCAGCTGGAGGATCTTTATGGTAAAAGCATTTCTCTTACTACCTATATTTTAGAAATTCCACCTGCCATTTCCAGAAGATCACCAATGGGAAGTCAGGAGTCTTCCCGGCTCTTAGGGTCTGCAACAGTTATTGGAATCGAGAGGTAAAGGGATATTATGGCTGGGCAGATAAATGTGTGCTGAGGGAAAGTGGGGGTGGCAGCATTGGGAGAAGTTATTAGAATAAGAAGAGACTTGAGAATGAGTGGCTAATATGTCATGAAAAAAAAAAGGAAAGCAGTCTAGAATGATCCCAACCCAACTTCATTCCGATGAGAAATCCAGGTGGGTGGGATGAGCTTTTCCCAAATTCCCAATGCTCTTTGATGCTATTGCTATTGATCCTTCATTCTCTAAGAGGACCAGTGACATCACTGGATTCTGTAGAGCCAGTTTCAGACCATGGACCTATTCTGGACCAATCACAATGTTTTTTATAGGCTAGACCTATAGTTGAGTCTTCCTATCAAAATATGGTAGCACCTTCTCTGCAACTTAGGGTCTTAGAAAGTTGCCCCAGATACAAAGAAGTAAATCTAGAATCATACAGCCAATATATGGCAAAGATGGGACAAAAACCCAGTTCTGGACTCCAAAGACAGCTCTCTGTCTGCTGTCTCAAATTGCCTTTCTTTTCTCAACTTAGTGAAATTTTTTTTCTTGAGGCAATTGCGGTTAAGTGACTTGCCCAGGACCAGTTGGCAAGTAAGTGTCTGAGTCTAAATTTGATCTCACATCTTCCTGACTCCAGTACTGGTGCTCTATCCACTGTACTTTCTAGCTGCCCAGTGAGATTCTGAAATCAGAACTTCTAAATCCAATATTTCTCCCCTCTTTCTTATTCCATGTGCCATTCTGTGTCTCAGTATTACTTTGCTTTTCTATTCTCCAATGATACCAAGGAAGAGATGGATCATAGACTTTAATTTAGTGCTAGAAGAGACCAATCCCTTCATTTACAACTGAGGAAACTGAGGTGTCACTAAGTATCAGAGGCAGAATTTGAACCCAGATCTTCTAACTCCAGATAAACCCATTACTCATTCTCTAGGTAGCCCAGAGTGGCCTTTTGCCCTGGTATCTATCCATTTATCCAAAGATATAATTTTCATAAATGCTATCCCATGTGTTCCTTATCCCAATGACTTAATGAGGTTTGTTTAGCAAGTGTAGAAACCCTGTTTTTAGATGAGAAAACTGAGGTTAGAATAGGTTAAAGCACTTGCTTCAGATCCTACAATTAGTGGGAGATCCAGAATTAGAACCTTGTCTTCTGGTCCTTGCAGCTCTACTGTCCAGCCCCCAAACACAAAGTTAGAGAACCTTCAGTGTGCACATATTCCTTTGTTTTAATATCTCTACCCAAAGCTCAACATCCCTGCTTTTGGCCAACATCCTGGCTTTGGAAAGAACTCCCAGGGAAGGGCTAGCCTGCCACTTTAGAATAGGTGTTCAGAGGAAATTTCTGAGAGCAGAGGTGTCTTTTATGGAAAACTGAAGCCTGGAGTGGAACAGGACCTTCTTTCTCCAAAGAACCCAGCAGGGGCAGAGAGCAGGATGGTATATGGCACCATCATCTACTCCCTATCTTTGCCCTCCTCACTCCCCCAGAACCCAAACCTGCATAGTGCCCGAGGAGTGGATGCGCTGCTTTTGGGCATGGCCTCCCAGATTGCAGAGAGAGAGGACCATGTAGTAGTGGAGGATCTGAGAGGTGAGTTGGTTTCTCTTAGTATTATACTTTTATTCTTCCCATCACCAGTTGACTTTTTTTAAAAATATTTTTATTTTCTCCAATTATATGTAAAAACAACTTTTTACATTTGTTTTTAAAACTTTGAGTTTCAGATTTTCTCCCTTCCTTTCCATCCCAACTCCCATGGAGAAAGTACATGTGAAGTTATGCAAATATTTCCATAAAAGTGAGGTTATGGTCAGACATCTTGACCTGTCTTGCAACTGGGCTCTGATGACTCTGTTGGAGAGAATGAGACTGATGACTTCATAGCTCTGCCTTATTTAAATCCAATTTACTTGCAAGTCAGGATATCACCCTTCTGATGTCATTGGTCCCATCCCTTCCCTCAAGAATCTCAAATCCAATTTGCCTAGGTGTGATAACTCCACCTTAGGAAGGTAGTACTGATTTCCCAACTCTTCCCAATTCTTTCAACAAAACCAAAAAAAATTGAGGAATGATTCAACAATCCAGGCTAGTAGGGGTTTATGAGCCAGGCATGGAGACCAGAGAGCTAGAAATGGGTCAAAGAATGGAAATAGCTCAATTGGAGCTAATTACCAGATCTTCACACTGGGGGTTTAACATCTGGTGCATGAATTGGGGCTAGGACATAGTGTGAGGTTTGATCTGGGGAACTTTCTCATTTCCAGATTTCTGGCCAGGACCACTGAAATTCTCTCGAACTGATTACTCAGCAAGCTGGCTACAACGAGGACGGGATATGGGGCTGCCTTCCTACAATCAGGCTAGGGTAGCCATGGGGTTAACTCCAGTCAGCCGGTGGCAGGACATCAACCCTGAACTTTCTCAGAAGAATGGCATTGTGAGGATGAAGTGGAGGCTGGGGAGGAAAAAAGGGGTGTAGAAAGATCAAGGCAGGGCTTGGGGGACCCAGTGCAGTGGGGCGACTCTAGGAGAAGGGGCATCTTTAGGCAGTTCCATCTGATTTCTTTTCCAGTGCTACAGAGTAAGATACCCAGGCAGCTAAAATGCTCAGTCATGGGCAATACAAGGCCCTATTTCTCCAGATACAGTGGGCTTCCTCTTCCTTGGCCTGGGACCCTGGGAGAAGGGTTGCATGTGGGAAGGCTTTGGTATGACTTATTTCCTCCTGGGGCCAATATCAGGATGCCCCACTCATTTTTGTCTTCAATGTGGCCCGAGGTCCTGGAGGCAACAGCATCCATGTATCACCATGACCTGTCCCGGTTGGAGCTGCTTCCTGGGGGGCTCCTGGAGAGCCGAGGGGATCCTGGGCCCCTCTTCACTGCCATCATCCTTGATCAGTTTATGCGACTTCGGGATGGAGACCGATACTGGTTTGAAAACACAAGGAATGGGTGAGGCTAGGCCTGGTACTCCATCCCCCAACTTTGGTCCTCAGTGTGGGCTCCCTTTCCCATATCTAGACTCAGCCTCAGACTCCATCTCACACCAGACCCTCATTCCTACTTTGAGTCCTAGATGCTCTTCCCCTTGGAACTCCCACCTTAAACCTTGGTCACCAGATTTTCTTTCCTTTCTCCTACTTTTCCCAGTCTCCCATCTAATCACCTATCCATTTCCCACTCATGCTCTTGAGATTTTTTTTTCCCCTGAGGTAATTGGGGTTAAGTGACTTGCCCAGGGTCACACAGCCAGGAAGTATTAAGTGTCTTAGGCTAGATTTGAACTCAAGTCCTCTTGACTTCAGACCTAGTACCCTTTCACTGGCCATCTAGCTGCCCCTTATTTCTTGAATTTTGAAGCCATAGTCAATCTTCCTTCCTCTCTTTCAATCCTAATTCAGCATTTCACTCTCTGCCCATCTCCCAGTTTGTTCTCCAAGGAAGAGGTGGCCACGATACGAAGAACCTCCTTCCGTGACGTCTTGGTTGATGTCACCAATGCCGGTCTGGATGCCCTGCAGCCCAATGTCTTTATCTGGAAAGATGGTATGTGACTATGGGGGCAGGGTAAGCGGATGTGAAGAATGGCCAAGGGGATGAGCTGGGATGAGATTCTGTCTTCCTTACCAATCTCCCCCACCCCCAATCTCAGTAGGTTTAATTCAGTAAAAACTTGAAAATGAAAGCTAGAAATAGGAAAAACATTGGTTCTGTTCTTAGCAGTCCTGGTTCTATGGTACAGTCAACCTCCAGAAGATCGGAGTTCAAATCCTGTCTCTTAGATTTATTACGTGTAACTTTTTTTTTTCAAATCACTGAATCTGTATTTCTTCCTGCACCAAAGAAAGAAGTTGGATAAGTTGGCTTCAAAGGCACTTTTAGCTTTAGAGCAATAATCCCAGGATTTTCCCTAGCCCACCTGAGGCACGGAAGAACTATCTAAGGAGAATTGTCCCTTCAGAGGATTTAGATTCAGAGGGATCTGATTAAGCTAGAAACCAAAATGGGACATATATATTTTTGTGAGGCAATTGGGGTTGAATGACTCACATGGCCAGCAAAGCATTAAGTGTCTGAAGCTGCATTTGAACTCAGGTCCTCCTGACTCTAGGGCTGGTATTCTATGTACTGCACCATTTAGCCACCCTGGACAGGTTGGGGAGGTGGGATGGGGCAGAAGGCTTAGAAGTGTCAAAAGCAGGGAAGGAAAACCATTCACATGTCTACAACAAGACAGATGCACATAGGTGCTTGTAGAAACATCTGGATCAGTGTGGCCCTCAACTAAACTTAGAGTCTACAGTCTATTCTTCCTGATAAAACCAGGAAAGAGTTTTCTTCTGCCCCTCTCTCTGCCCAGGACCCTGCTTGCTTCGTGTTCCTGATCCCCCAAATCTGTTCTTCCTAGGTTCTCACTCTTACTGCATGGTGCTTTTAGGTCTCTCCCAAACTCCATTGACTGGGCAGTTTCTGTAAAGAATGGTTAAGGAGGGACAGCTGGGTGGTGCAGTGGATAGAGCACCAGGCCTGAAGTCAGGAGGACTTGAGTTCAAGTCTGGACTCAGACACTTAACACTTCCTAGCTGTGTGACCCTGAGCAAGTCACTTAACCCCAATTGCCTAAGGAAAAAAGAAGTTAAGGAACAAGGCTTTTTTACTTTTAGAATACTAGGGAAGAGGTCAAAATATGGCACAGTGGGAAGAGCACTGAATTTGGAATCAGATAATGTATATGGTGGTATCTGACATGGTACATGTCATATAAACATATGGTAAATGTTTAACAACCAGCTCTCCAGAAGGAGAAGGGGAACGGTACTTGCAACACACTTTAAAATTTAATTCAACTTATTAACAATTTGTCCACCATTTTTGTAAGTTTAGACAATTGATCCAATAACCAGAAAATCTCTGATTTGTAGCATTTGCTGAATTTAGAGATATTAATACTCACCCCAGAAATTTAACAATTGGCTCTCTGGAGCCAGTTCAAGTTATCTCCAGCACAGATCTGTTTCTAATATCAGTGTGATCTTGGGGCAAGTCACTCCCAAGCCTCCCTTTTCTCTTCTATAAAGTGAAGAAAGTGAGACTAAATGGCCTTTTAGTTTCCTTCCTTCTCTAAATCTGTAATCCTATAATCTTGACTGTGGTTCACTCTTCTGCTGGGTCCTGACCCTCACCTTTCTATTCTGCTAGGAGACCCCTGCCCACAACCTCAGCAGATCACCACGGAAGGCCTGCCCAGCTGCGTACCCCTGGTGGTATTCGACTATTTCAAAGGCAGTGGCTTTGGATTTGGTATCACAATTGGAGCACTCTGCTGCTTCCCATTGCGTAAGGAGACCCTGGTCTGGGAAGGATGGATCTGGATGGGGACTCAGGAAGGGTTATTGTGGGCAAAAGACAGTTCCAGCTGGTGGGGAATACAAGATAGTCCCCTTCTTCCTGAGAAGAGGAAGGAGACAGAAAATGGAAACATATGTGGAAAAAGGTAACTGATAGTGTTTGAGATTTACAGAAGTATCTGAGAGCCTCTGAGGCTCAAAATAGCAACTCCTCCTTCCAAATATACTCCTGTCCCCAGATCTATTGGAATTCACTCACTAAGGACCATGGGAAGTAGGTATGAACCATCCTGAATTGGTCTGATTTTTCTCTCTGCAGCCATGCCCCATGGAACCTCCCCTTACACATGGACTCCCTTAAGGAAGTATTCTCTCCCATGCCTTGCACTTCCCCCTCCCCAAGAACTACCTAAGTCCAGAGGTTCTCACCTGGCATAGGTACAGGGAGTTTAAAACAAAGTATGGCACAGGGTGGGGCATAGAAGTCAGATATTCCCTTAGCTCCTCCAGACAAGTCCAGCTACACATTCCTGGTGCCATAGGTTTTCCTGTTCTTCAACCACAGTGTAGCTAAGGTACTGGATGTTCTCCCAGTAACAGATGGTTGGGCATGTTAGAGACTGAGGAGCAAAATGAGAGGTGGGGAGGGGGAGTGGATATAAAGCATTTTCATGTATGGATGCACGTGACATACCAGGGAGACAGACAAGGGCACAAGCCTCCACTTTAAAGATGAGAAAACTGAGGTTCAGAGAATCTAAATGACTTCTCCATGTTTACCTGATGAATGAGTAGGAAAACCAGATTTTTTTTTAAACCCAAATGTTTTTGCCTTGGTCCTCTTTTTTTTTAATTTTTTTTTTTTACTATACCACATAGTGTTGAAGGAGGCTGGATGAGACCAGAAATTATGGAGCCTGTGTTCTAATCCTATAAACACACACACACACACACACACACACACACACACACACACACAGTGTGACCTTGGATAACCTTTCCAAGGCTCGTTTAGCATCTGTAAAATGAGGAAGGTGATAGGATAGGTGACTTCTCAGCCCCTTTCATTTCTAACAATCTGTAATTCATTCTGTTCTTCCCCAACTGTGTTTAGGGGCTACAAATACGTTATAATACCCAAACACACTATGGCATCCAAAGGGTCATAGCTAATGCCCTCTTGAGCTCAAGAGGATAGAATCAATCTCATTTGCTGCTCCTGTTTCCAGTTTCACCCTTTAAATGACACATAAGTCTCTCTCACTTAACTAGTAATTAAAATTCAAACTCATTTCTCACCCACTTACACTCCAACCCTTATCAGACCTGGAAAATTTCATCTAAGCTCTAGCTAATAATTCCAGTTATTAATCAGCACTGAAGATACAACACTGATAGCTCTTGCCCCTCTCCTCAACCCCATAACCAGCTGTTTTTCTGCTCTTCCTCTACTATTATCACCTTCTTTCCCCCTCTACTATTACCATCTCACTTTCCCAAGTTAGACTGTTTCATATAGTAGCTCTTGGATCTGGATTCAGGAAGACCTGACCTGGTATCTTACCTCAGACACTTATTTGATAAGTGATCTTGGGCAAATAACAATCTCTGGATGCCTCTGTTATCTCATCTGTAAAATGGGAATAACAATAGTACCTACCTCACAGAATTTTTGTGAGGATCAAATCGGATAATAATTATAGAGTGCTTAATATAGTGCCTGGCACATAGTAAGCACTCTATAATTAATCTTAGCTTATGTTATTATTATTGGGCTCTAAGCTTGAAGTCAGGAAGACCTTAGTTCAAATCTAGCCTTGGACACTAGTTGTGTCTTTCTGACAAGGGAAACAGGGGAGCAGCTGAAGAATGAGGCAAAGGCAGGCTGTTTTCTGATCTCTCTTTCCAGACCTCTCCCATATCTTGCACCCATTCCTTTCCTCTAAAATCCCCATTACTTCCCTCCTCCAATTGGTTCTCCCCCTCCACCACCTTTCAATCACCCCCTGAGCTCCCTCTTGTCTTCCTCCAGTCAGCCTGCTGAGTGCCTGGATTGTGGCTCGACTCCGAAGAAGGAATTTCAAGAGGCTTCAGGCCCAGGAGCGACACAGCATCATGTCTGAGAAATTCGTTGAGGGTGTGGAAGGTGGGCCTAGGATTGGTGGGGGGGGGGGAGATAGAGGTGGAGGTAGCTTAATGGGATCAGAAGGAAAGAAAACTGCTATAAAATCAGAGCTGCAAGGCCATTCCCACCAGCCACTCCCTGAGTTGTTCAGAGGAAGAGATGACAATCTCTTGTTCCCAAACATTTCCTGCTTATCTGGGAGCAGGAGACTGGGACTAAAGAATCAGGAACCCTTTTAGAAGCTATTTACCCACCATCCTGTATTTATTTTAATTAGATAAGCATTTATTATGCACTTCCTGTATACTAGCTATATACTATACAAGGCACTGGTGATTCAAAGAAAAAAAGAAAAATAAAAAGAGTCTTCAAAGAGTTTGTATCCTCCAGTGTTGAAGAGGGCCCTTTTATGGGCAAAGAGAACAATGGCAGTCAGGAAACATCTTGATATAAAACTTCTTGCAGAATATCATCAAAATCACTCTCTCAGAACTCCTACCCTTGAAAGCTCTTCTCCCAATAGTCTGTAATGGTAGAACTTTGCAGGGTTTATTGGGCAACACAGTGGATAGAGTGTCAGGTCTGGAGTCAAGAAGACATTTTCCTGAATTCAAATCTGGCCTCAGATACTAACTAGATATGGGATTCTGAGCAAGTCACTTCACCTTGTCTGCTTCAGTTTCCTCATCTGTAAAATTAGCTAGAGAAGGAAATGGCAAACCACTTTAGTATCTTTGCCAAGAAATCCCAAATGGGGTCAAAAATGACTAAGCAACAACAAATCATGTGTCCCTACCTGGACTGGGAAAAGAGACCATGTGATAGAGTGTAAGTATTGGATTTAAACTTGAAGGACCAGGATTCAAATTCCAACTTGCCATCTCTTTATTTGACCTTAAGCAGGTCACTGTCCTTCTGTGTCTCAGTTTCCTCAAATATAAATGGAAATAATAATAGCATCTACTTCCCAGAGTTGTTTTGAAGAATAAATGAGATAATATTTATAAAGTCTGCATGTGGTAAGCACTATGTAAATTATTATTATTAACCTTCAAGATTATCAACAAGTTTTTTTTCCTTGTTTTTGTGAGGTAGGTCACATGGCTAGTGTTAATGTCTGAGATAGGATTTGAACTCAGGGCCTCCTAACTTCAGAGTTGGGACTCTTTCCACTGTGCCATCTTGCTGCCCCTTATAGGGAATTCTACAATCCTCTTGCAAATCATTTCTTTGTGCTCCTTATTTTTAGAACACCAGTCCCCCTTGTGATTATAACCAGTCTGTGTCCAATTATAAAGTACAGCTTGGTACAGAGAGGAAGGACATTTCCTAAGGACCTGAGAAAAGTAGGAAGTATAAGTAGAAGCCTTGACCTTGACCTTGACTCTAGCTTTCTATTAGGCTACTCTTTAGCTAAGAAGTCACCAATTCTTCCCACACAATTCCTAGTGATTCCTCTATCTGACTCTGTCACTCCCTGTCCATCTGTCCAGCCATTGAGTGGCAGGGCAGGAAGGACCCCTGCCGGCCTGTACTCCTGAACCTCCAACCTGGGCATCTTCAAGTACTGGATGGCCGACTCTCACTTCTTCGCATCATCCAGTTCCGGGACTCCCAGAAGATGAACTTGATCCAATCCAACAACCGGGGCCGACGGGCACTTCTGCTCAAGATTCCCAAGGAGTATGACCTGGTACATCTCTTTCTTTTACCACTATTCCTACTTCTCATTTTCTGCCCTATAAAGAAATGTTAAGTGACTTGACCAACATTAGCATACTTCAAATAAAATTACCCTGACTATAATTAACTCACAGTAACATTATTAAGCCTTTATCATTGACCTCCATTTAAGTCAAGGTACCAGATCTGACCTCATACTCCAGAAGGTCTTCCCAGTGCTTTTATTCAGTACAAAGGACCTTCTGATACTTATTCTTCTTCTGGGGCATCTTCTAAGGAGATCCAGGCAGAATCCTCAGTCAGAACCTTGGAGAGAGGACCTGCCATATGTAGCCAAACCCATATTATTTGGGATTCCATTGAGTTTGTAAGTCTTTGGTGGGAGGTGGAGTCAGGGGCCAGAGTTTGTATGGCCCCAGCTTAGAACAGTAATGCCAACCGCTCTCAGCCTCTTCTCCCTCTGTTCTTCACCCTCCTACCTCCTTAGCTGTTGCTGTTTAACCTAGAAGAGGATCGGCAGGCTTTTGTTCACAGTCTTCAGGAGACCCTGAAGAGCAACGGGCTAAGTTTCCATGAGTCAGAGCTTCGAGAGCAGGAAATGATGAGGGCAACTGTCACTAGACATCGTCGCAGCCATATCTTGGAGACCTTCTTCAGACATCTCTTCTCCCAGGTACTTTGTGGCTGTGTTTGAGAATTTATGTATATTGGTGTGTGAGGCCATGGGGTAACAGGATTCAATTCAGAAGCCCTGGCTCACCATTGATTTTCTCTGGTATTTTATATATATAGCCTCTCTGTACTCCAATTTCCTTATCTATAGAATGAGATTGCCAATATCTGCCCAGCTTCTGAACAGGGCTGAAGGAAGGACCAAATGAGAAAAATGAATGTAAAAATTCAAGTTCTAGCCTCATATGAAGTATCATTAGCACCATGGTTATAGGACCATAGATACAGAGCTGTGAGAGACCTTGGAGGCCAGCAAATAAGGAAACTGAGGTTTTTAGAGAATAAGGGATTTACCCAATCTCTTCATGGGACTGATTTTTCAGAAAGGGGCTGCCTAAGTTTGCTTCTCTGTCTCTGTCTGTCTCTGTCTCTGTCTCTGTCTCTGTC
>JAJPUD010004421.1:75535-123304 GCA_023553655.1 Myrmecobius fasciatus | reverse complement strand
ACACACACACACACACACACACACACACACACACACACACACACACACCATAGAGCTCTGGTTTGCTCCAGGGTTAAGACAGGAGGCACTGGCAGTGTGGACAGCCCTGTGAATTTACCTCCTTTCCTTCAGAAAAGTATGGCCAAGATGGGGCAGACTTTTTCCCTTCTTCACTCTAATTTCCTTTCTTTTTTTTTAAATAATAGCTTTTTTGTTTTTTTTAAATACATGCAAAAATAGTTTTCAAGTTTTCAGTTGTATTGCCTATTTTTCTTCCTCCATGTCCCTCTCCCCTCCCTTAGACAGCAAGTAGTCCCATATAGGTTAAACATGTGCAATTCTTCTAAATATATTTCTACATTTATCATGCTACACAAGAAAAATCAGATCAAAAAGGGTAAAAAATGAAAGAAAAAACAAGCAAGAAAACAACAAAAAAGGTAAAAATACTATTTTTATTTATTTTATTTTTTTTTTTTGCTTTTTGCTGAGGCAATTGAGGTTAAGTGACTTGCCCAGGGTCACACAACTAGAAAGTGTTAAGTGTCTGAGGTCACATTTGAACTCAGGTCCTCCTGACTTCAGGGCTGGTGCTAAAAATACTATGTTTTAATCCACCTTCAGTCCTCATAATCCACTCTCTGGATACAGATGGTTTTTCTCCATCACACGTTTATTGGAATTGGTTTGAATCACCTCATCCACATCCAACTTAGTTGATCGGCTCATAATCTTGTCTAACTTTCTTTTCTTTCTCTTCTCCCCTTCAATACCAACACTATCCATTTAAGACCAAGTTGGGGGTGGGAGTCCTTAAAGTTCCTTCATTCTCCATTTGTACAAATACCTAACATATTCCCCTTCTCACATGCATCTGTGTTCAGATGTGTACATTGTAATAACATTTTTATAATTCTGTTTTATTTCTTCCTTTCAATTTATTTAATTTATTCATTTTAGTTGTATCTTTTCTCAACCACATGTAAACAAACATTTTTATGTTTGACATAATTGTACATGTGTAGCCTATCTTGGATCGCTTGCTGTCTTAGGGAGGAGGAAAGGAAGGAAAAGAGGGAGAAAAATTTGGAACTTAAAATCTCACAAAAATGAATGTTGAAAACTATCTTTACATGTAATTGGAAAAAATAAAATACTATTAAGTGAAGGAGAAAAACAAAAGTTTTTACATTTTTTTAAAGTTTTGAGTTTCAGATTTTTTCCCCTTCATTCCCTGCCCCTTTCTTGAGAAGGCAAGCAGTTTGATAATAGACTATACATGTGCAGTCATGCAAAACATTTCCATATATTTCCATAGTTTTATAAAGCACTCACATATACTACCTTATATGAATCTCACAGCAATCCTATAAGGTTGTTCTTATGATTATAGATGGGGAAGTTGAGGGCCTGAGAATTTAGGTGACTTACCCAGGATCACTCAGCTAACCAAGGATTAAGGTGGGTTTCAAATTCAGGTTTTCCTACTTCCAAGTTCAGTCCTCTATTCTCTATAGTTGGCATGCTGCTTCTCATTTTAATATATCACTTTAAAGTTTACAAAGCATCTTCCTCATTTATGGAAACAAAGTGGAATAATTTATTTATGGAAATAAATATTTTGCTGTCATCCTTATTTTACAGAGGAAGAAAACTCTTTAACTATTTTTTTTTGTCCAGGGATAGCATACGTTGGTTACCCTGACCAACTTTGAGTCATAGCAACATCATTAAAAGTTTTAATGGCCTAACTACACCCTTAGAAACTTGCTGAAAAATTATATTTCAGGTGCTTCCTAGAGATGAGGTCAGCCTAGCCTCAGAACCCCCGAAGGAGTCTTTGTTTTTTTGCTCCCCAACCCCACCTGGAGCCTGATGCTTCTTCCTTTCAGCCCTAGAGCATTTTCTCCAAAATTCAAAGTCAATGTCCCATTTGTTTTATTGAATCTATGCCCAGGCTATTCTGAAAATCATCTGTGTCATCTCATTATGCCTTAAATTAAAAGTTAAGGAATCTCTTTAAAGGAAAAAGTTAACCCCTTTCCCCATTTCCTTTCCTAGTTATGTTCTTTGACACCTATCTCAGTCACTGTGAATACTTTCCTTAGAATAAGGCAGGCAGAATGCTATAGAGGAAGGTGTCCTATAATTTGTCTGAAATTTGAAAACTTTAGTTCAGATCTTGCTTCTGAAGTGATCTACTTAGACTTGGACAAGTTATAACCTCTTTGGGTCTCAATTTCCTCATATGTAAAATGAAAGGATTGGACTACATGATCTCTGAGATCTCTTCTATCCCTAAATCTATAAACTTATGGAGAAAGCTCCATTTATATTTGCTTCTCTTCAACTCAGCTAGCTGTCTGATTCCCTGTGTTCTCATTAATTGTTTGACCTCCATTCTGTCCACCAATATTTTACCATCCAAATAAAAGTCCTGATTCTGCCACCACTGACCATCAATTTCAGAAAGCTTATGATTCACATGTGCCAAATAAGAAATAATCTTATTTTGCTGCTTTTCAGCAAAGCTCTCTAATGTGTGATTATCTGTAGTGGGTGGTGGGAAGGGGAAGGTGGTGGAAAATTAAAGTAGGACCAAGGTCTTTGTCCTACTCTGTATATTTTCTCTTTCATTTTTATCCTTGTGTACATTTGGGGCTTCTGCTTTACACTTGCCCTAACATGCACCTGCTTACTCATCCTTGCACTCTCCACCATAAAACCCATTGAATCACTCTTGCCCAGAAATCATTCCTTTATTCAGTTCCTGAAGCTGACACAACCAGAGAAACTTCTTACTCTCATTTAATCTCTAAAAACAAGATTCACTTTCCAATCATAAGCTTCCTTCCATACTCCCTTGATCATCAATCCTTGTTTTCAGACTATTCTTTAAACTCCCACTTGACCAAAATTGTCCTTAAGTCCATTTCCTGATGCTCAGAAATAGGCTTGGAGATTCAGAAGAATCTCTACATCTCCAAATCCTTACACACACACACCCAACAATTTCTGGCTGCTTCTCAATCACTTTTTTTTTTCAGACTCCCAGTGTCCCCAATTCTTGACAGCGTAAGGGATAAGAAGTATAGTACCTCAGCATGATAATTGTCAAAATATGTATGGAAGAGTTGCACATGTTTAACATATATTGGATTATTTGCCATCTAAGGGAGGAGGTAGGGGAAAGGGAGGAAGAAAAAAATTGGAACACAAGGTTTGCAAGAGTGAATGTTGAAAACTATTATGCATATATTTTGAAAATAAAAAGCTTTAAAATTTAAAAAAAGAAGTCTTTGCAATGGTCAATGTTGAAAAATTACCCACACATATGTTTTGCAAATAAAAAGCTTTAATAAAATAAAAAAAGAAGCATAGTGTCTGCCCTTAAATAACTTACAGTATAATTGAAGAGAAGAGCAGCTTAGGTTGTGCAGTGGATAAAGCATCAATTCTGGAGTAAGGAAGTCTCATCTTCCTGAATTCAAATCTGACCTCAGACACTTACTAGCTGTGTGACCCTGAACAAGTACTTATCCCTGAGAATTTTGCCTCAATTTCCTCATCTGTAAAATGAGCTGAAGAAGGAAATGGCCAACCACTCCAGTATCTTTGCCAAGAAAATCTCAAATGGGGTCATGAAAAGTCAGATATAACTGAATAACAAGAATTGAAGAGAGGCAACATATACACAGGAAAAGATAATTCATCCATAAGCAATGTGTGATTTTTAAGGTTTATTACAACTGTAAGACTTAGGAATCAATGACTCAGTTCAGATGGGAATTGGATGAAGAGATCACTTTGGGGTGTGCTGTTGGGTAATTAGGTAGAGAATTGTGTAGAATTCAGGAAGACCGGCTT
Organism: Myrmecobius fasciatus; assembly: GCA_023553655.1. Taxonomy (NCBI): domain Eukaryota; kingdom Metazoa; phylum Chordata; class Mammalia; order Dasyuromorphia; family Myrmecobiidae; genus Myrmecobius; species Myrmecobius fasciatus. Next base: position 119,437 of record JAJPUD010004421.1, on the reverse strand, counting down.
TGACTTATGTGACCTAAAGGACCTATGTGACCCTAGGAAAATAACATAACCTCCCTGTATCTCAGTTTTTTCATCTGTAAAATAAGAATAATAATAGTACTTATCTCCCAGGGTTCTTGAGAAGGTAATGAGATAATATTTGTAAAGAGCTTTGTAAACCTTAAAGCACTGTATAAACACTATCTATTATCATTATTATTATTGTCAAGGAAGACTACGTGGAGGAGAAGGGAATGATCTGGGCCCTCAAGGACAGGTAATTTTTGAATAGGCAGAGAGAAGTGTAGAAAGAGGGAAATGGTGTGAGCCAAGTGGCAAATTAGGGTGGGGCAAGTCATGTTTGGAGGTGAAGAAACAAGTTTGCCTGGAGCAGAGTATTTATTTGGGTTAATAATGGAAGATAAGGTTGGAAAGGTAGGTTTGGGCCAAATTTTAGATCCATCAATTGGCATGTTGTCTTTTATCAACAATAATCATATGGAAATATTCCCTTAGTTTGGGGAAACTCCCTTTACCCGGCTATGACTTTGTATTTAAGTAAACTCAGGTAACTGACACCTATATGTTGGAGGTGAGATTTAAACAGGTCTTCTTTACTCTCTCTGGCAGCTCTATCCATGTACTATACCACCTCTCAGTGGCCTTAATGAAATCTCATCATCATCATCATCATCTTCAAATGCTGTTTATATATATATATATATGACAGCTAGATGGTACAGTGGCTAGAGCACTGGGCCTGGAGTCAGGAAGATTCATCTTCCTAAGTTTAAATGTGTCTTCAGACACTTAGTTGCTGTACGATCCTGGGTAAATTACTTAATCCTGTTTGCCTCAGTTTCTTCATCTGTAAAATGAGCTGGAGAAGAAAATGGCAAACCACTCTAGTATCTTTGCTGAGCAAACCCCAAATGGGATCATGAACAGTCAGACACGACTAAACAACAATTATATTTATATAATAATATATTTTACTATTAATTATATATTATGCATAATATATTATTAATTACATATTATATCAACAATACAATATATTACATAATAAATAATTAATATATAATTAATAATAATATATACAATAATAGCTAACAGATATATATTATATATATATAAATATATATGTGTGTGTATAAGACATATTATATATATGCATATATATTTATAGTACAAGTGTGTGTTAGGCACCTTACTAAACATTTTTATTAAAATGATTTCATTTGATTCTTACAACAAACCTTTGAGATAGGTATTATTCCTAGCCCCATTTTACAAGTGAGAAAACTGAAACAGGCATTATGTGATTTACTCAGGATAATAGAGTTAATGAATGTCTGAAGACAAATTTGAACTCAGATCTTCCTGACTTCAGACCCAATGCTCTATCCACTGTATCCACTCATGATGTATGTACTTGTTTTCTTTTCATTTCAAAGCATTTTCCTATTTATGAAAGCTAACACATATATAGAGTGCAAAAGTCTTGCACTAAGACTTTTGGGATACTCTTTACTATTAGATTATAAATGCATTAATATGACACAAAACAAATTGATTAAGTGACTTTTATGGAAATGTTTTGCATAACTTCATATGTGCCTTCTCAGTCGGGGTGGGGAGGGAACAAGGGAGAGAATCTGGACTTCAAAATTTTAAAAAACAAAAGTAAGGAAAATTGTTTTACAGGTAATTAGGAAATATATATATATGTATATACATATGCATATATATGAGTTTAAAAAAAAATCCCAACAAATTGATAGGTGCACTTGAGGGGAATGTTGTTTCCAAAGAGGTATAGGTTATATCTCAGAGAAAATTCCTCTGAGATTTGAGATATGTTCCTATTATTCTATCTCCTGATTTTATATGGAAATGTCATAATGGTTCTTCTCTGACATTAGACTTTCAAGTCTGATCCTTGGCTCCCATAATCCTCTCAGGTCTATAGAGCTCAATTGGACTGAGGGCCCAAGAACCATCTCTGCAGCTCCCCTGGAGCTCAGACTGATTCAGGGTATGGAGAACTCTCAGTCCTTTGGCCTGTTCTTCTGTTGTTTGGTGGGGAAAGAGGGTGCTAATCAGAGACCCTGGGAAACCCTTTTTTCTTCTTTCCCTACAAAGAGGAAAGCAGATATTGTTACTTTTTGCTGGTGGCGTTTTTGTCCCAGGTAAAGGATTGGTTAATAATCCCTAACATCTGTACAGAATTTTAAATATTAAAAAAAATGCTTTTATGTCCATATCTCACTTGAGCCTTACAAATCCCTTTGGAGATAGACAAGACAAATATTATTCTCATTTTAATGATCTGGAAATTGATACCCAGAGAGAGTTACTGCCATTGGATTACAAGACTTGGAGCTAAAAGGAATCTCAGAACTTACCTCATTCAAGTCCTACATTTTGCAAATGAAGAAACTGATGACAAAAAAGGGAAAGTGATTTGTTTGAGTCCAACTAGGGGCACCACAGTGCATAGAATGTCAGATCTAGAGTCAAAAAGGCTCGTCTTTGTACATATCTTTGAACATGTGTCAAATCTAACCTCAGACATTTACTAACTGTGTGACCCTGGGAAAGTCATTTATCTTTCTTTGCCTCAGTTTTCCTCATCTGTAAAATGGACTGGAGAAGGAAATGGTAAATCACTCCAGTAGCTTTGCTCAGAAAACCCCAAATGGGGTCACAAAGAATTGGACATGACTGAAGAGACTGAACAAGAACAAATACAATAAAATAGAATCCATAAGATCAAAGATTTAGAACCTGAAGAGATGTTAGAGATCTTGTAGACCATATTTTTCTCATTTTACAGTTGATGAAACTGAGTCAGAGTGATTAAACTGAAATGACTAACTGAATGAAGCCTCAGGAGATGTAGATTCGAACCCCAGTTCTCCTGCTAATGATCTGCATGATCTAGGACAAATCACTTTAATTCTCTCAGTTTCAATTTCTAAACTATAAAAAGAGAGCTTCTGAAATCGTTATCATTAAGAATAACCCTTCTAAATTTAACACTCTATTAATTTAAATTCACTGACTGGGGAAATAGAGGTAAGGATCAAATCCCAATTAAAATCTTTCCTTTTTCAGGAAACCTTTTTTAACTCTTCTTAATTCCAATGCTCTTTTAATCTTTTCCTATTTATCCTATATATAGTTTGCTTTGTATATATTTGGTTTCACATTATCTCCTCCATTTGATTGTAAACTCAATCAAAGGACAAGGACTATCTTTTGCCTCTTTTTATATTCCCAGTGTTTAGCAAAGTGCCTGATACATAGTAGGCACTTAAGTATTTATTTAATTGAATTCACCATAGCATCCTAGTTTTTGAACTGGATTTTTATATTTGAGGAATGGTAGCCTAGAGATCTTGACTTGCTCAAAGACCAGTTGATTAAATTTCAAACAATCAACTAACAAGTATTTGTTAAGTATCTACTGTGTATCTGGAACTCTATTAGAAAAAATCACTTATCCCTGTGCCTCAGTTTTTTCATCTGTCAAATGAGCTGGAGAAGGAAATGGCAAACCACTCCACTTTCTTTGTCAAGAAACCTCCAAATGGCATCACAGAGAGTTGGACACAACTGAAAAACAACTGAGCAACAAGAGAACTTACTTTTCTTCCCATACTTTTAATTTCCTTATCTGCCTTTCTTATCCTAAACTGTCCTGCTCTTGAATTACTGACTAGGATTCTCTTGACCTTCAACTCTATTTCTTTTTCAGCCTGGCTCAGATTCTCAGGCTTCCAACTCAGCCACACTCCCTGACTGCCTTCCATCTTCCTTTTTCCTTCTTTATCCAACTACAGGTGCTGGACATTAACCAGGCAGATGCAGGGAGCCTGCCCTTGGACTCTTCTCAAAAAGTGAAAGAGGCTCTGGCTTGTGAGCTGAGCAGGGCAGAATTTGCTGATTCCCTTGGCCTCAAACCTCAGGCCATGTTTGTAGAGTCCATGTTTTCTCTGGCTGACAAAGATGGCAATGGCTATTTATCCTTTCGAGAATTCTTGGACATCCTGGTGGTCTTCATGAAAGGTGGGAGAGAAGTGAGGATGGACAAGGGAGGCTAATCTGGTAAAAGGAGGAGGGAAGGGGCTCACTAGGGAGGGCATGGCCTGGGAAATTTGACCTTAGAAGTGACTTATGAAGGGCGATGATGGGAGATGCTCTCCCCATTGGAAATGGGATTGCAGCGAGGAGATTCTGCAAGAGAGACGCCAGCAATGGCAGGGCAGGGATTAAGGGGGCTGAAAGTTGAAAAGTGGTACCAGGAAATATCAGTTTAATGGCAAACGCCCTGGTCTCAGAGGCAATCAAGAATCCTGGCTTTGAGAATTACTTTCTGTATGACAAGTCAATTAAAATAGACACAACTTTACCTTTACCCAAGAAGTATTGTGAAGGAAACATAAACTTTAAGCACTATAAAAGTAGGTGCTACTGTTATTGTTCTAAGTAACAATAAGGTATCCGTTTCTTGACCTGGGTGTGTGAGATCTCTCTAAAACTGGATTTCCTTTAGAATGTCTCCTGAGCTTATCTAGGTTGGGGGAATGTGAGGTTTTCCTCTGGAAAAATGATTGGGACCATGGGGACCTTCCTCTACCCAGGCTCCCCTGAGGAGAAGTCCCGTCTCATGTTCCGGATGTATGACTTTGATGGTAACGGGCTCATTTCCAAGGAGGAGTTCATCCGGATGATTAGGTCAGCACAATGACAGCTGCCAAGAGGGTGGGCAGGGGTAGAGATAGGGAGGGGGAAGCAAGAAAGGAAAAAGGAAGGGGGAAGGAAGAAATAGGGGGTGGAGCACCTCCTGACTGAGTGGGGTAAAACACAGCAGATTATGTCCTAGAGTTCAAATCCGATCTCAGACAATCACTAGCTGTATGATCTTGGGCAAGTCACTTAACCCCATCTATCTCAATTTCCTCATCTGTCAAATGAGCCAGCGAAGAAAATGGCAAACCACTCCAGAATCTTTGCCAAATCCTACATGGGATCACGAAGTGTCAGACAGTACTGAAATGCTTGAATAACAATGACATTGAAGACTGGGTCAGTAGGACAGGACTTGGCTTTTCTGGTAGATTGAAAGGGGAAGAGGTTAGGTAAATGCTGGCACTCAGCCAGGGCCCAAGGGTTTAGGGAGAGGACAGTTGAAATTCAGGGTTTCTGAGTTTTGCTGTTCCTACCAGGGTCTGACTGTCCTATCCCTGATTCTGTTTCTGATTTTGGTTCAGGTCCTTCATTGAGATTTCCAACAATTGTCTGTCCAAAACCCAGCTGACTGAGGTGGTAGAGTCCATGTTCAGAGAGTCTGGTTTCCAAGACAAGGAGGAACTGACCTGGGAAGATTTCCACTTCATGCTGAGGGACCACGACAGCGAGCTCCGATTCACACAGCTCTGTATTAAAGGTGAGTTTGTTTCTGAGATTGGGAAAAGAGAGAAATGAAAGGGAAAGGATTTACCTAAACTGGAGGAAAATGGGATTCTACTTTAGCCAACTCTGGATCCAAGGTCCATTGATTGGCTTGGGCAATGGTAGGGATCATGGGGGACAGCATCTCTTTTCATTGCAACCACACCCCCACACCAGAGGAAACTCATTAAGGGCTCAGGACAAATTCTGCCCCAGTGCTATCACTTGTTCCAGTTTGGGTTTAAGGGTGGAGCCTGTGATGGGAAACCAGAATCCTCCTTGACTGTAACACAAAGGATGCAACAGAGGTTACTCTGAATAAGGGCACTAGGAATCCTGAGGGTCACTTGGGTGGTGTCAGAATGAGGAAAGGATCTGTCGGTTGGACTGGATGCAGCCACATTTTGGTGGCTTCTAGGCTCAGAATCCCACTGGAAACACATTGAAGCCAAACCCAGCCTCTCCCAGGATTAGGAGTATTTGGACAATCTAAACTACAGTGCTGGTGGAGTGAAGGGGAGGGAGGGTGAGAGACACAGACAATGGGTGGAGTGAGAACAGAACTATGTAGGAAATCCAGCTCAGTGGGAAGACTTGCAGTTAAAAGACCTGAGCTTAAATCTTGGAGTTATTACACATTAGCTACCCTGAGCCTCAGTTTCTCTGTCTGGTAAAATGAGGAAGTTGAACTAAGTAATCACAGAGATCTCTCTCTGCTTTAAATCCTATGATTCTGGCAATGTGGAGACTCTGGCTATCTGAGGGGTTACTGAGAGTTTTCAATATTGCAATTTTGACCTCCATCCTAGAAGACAGAGTGTTAGACAGCAGGTTGAAGGATGCCTAAGAATGAATGCTTGATGATCAGAGAGGACATATTGGATCTAGATGTCACAGGCCCAAACTCATGAGTCTGCTATCACAGGGACCAGCTTCTGCAATTGAGGGCAGAACCAAGTATGAAGAAAAGAAGAAAGTTTTCGTTTTTATCAGAAAAATCTTCATTACTTGTATTTTAGGCTTAGCTTAATTGTTTTTTTAGGCTTATAAGCTTATATTGTACAATATATGATAAATATTAAGACGTTTAAACTGTGTTGTAGAGCTCTCTGTTTTATGATGAGCTAAAGCATGATTCCTGCTCTCATGGAGCTTACAATATGAAAACATAATAAATGCATTAGAGAGATGATAAACAATGACTACCTGAATTCTGAGAGGAAAAGTCATTATCAAGTCTTAGTGGAAAAAATAGCATTAAAATATGCTTTAAAGGAAGGATACGAATTCACCAGATAAAGAAGAAAAGGAAAGAGATTGTTTGAAGCATAGAGTTCAAACATCTAAAGCAAAGATAATAGAAGAATAGCAAAATTGAATATGTTTAGAAGACCTGAATATTCCAGTTTGGCTGGAGCATAGAGTACATGGAAAGGAATAGATTGAGATGACTGGAAATGCAAGATAACATCAGGCTATGGTAAGCACTGAACTCCGATCTTTCTCTGGAGACAATAGAGAGCCCTTGAAGATGTTTACGTGACACAATCAGATTCAGTATCAGAAAGATTATTTCGTTTGCTTTAGAATCTGCAAATAAAGTCAAGAAATTCATAAAGAGCCTATTCAAGCCTGGGTTGAGAGCTTAGTAGGGAAAGGATAGGACACAGGACAGGAATGTGGAGTCAATCTTATGTGTAAGATGAATAGATAATTGCCTGTCCAATGGGGTTTACTTTTGATGACCACCTCAAACAGTCCTCCTCCTTTAGAATCTTTTCCCCCTTTTTTTACACCTTTCCCCTAATTCTTCTGTTTTCCCCTTCTATTAGTCTTTCCCTTTCTTTTCCCTCTTTCCCTCCTACTTCCCTATAAGGTGAAACAAGTTTCTTTGTGATACCAAATATGCCTGATATTCTTTCTTAAAGCCAAATATGAGAGTAAGATTCACACAGTGCTCATCCCCCTCTCTTCTTTCCCTCAATTGTAATAGGTTTTTTTTGCCTCTTCATGAGATGTAATTTCCCTTATTTTACCTCTTTCCCCTCTTCTTCCAATATGATCTCTTTTCTACTTCTAATTATTTTTTCATATTATCACAATAAGATCAAATTTTATCCGCATTCTCTAAGTATACCTATCACAGAAATATAGTTCTCAAGAATTTTTTTCCTTTTTACCTTTTTCTGTTTCTCTTGAGTTCTGTGTTTAGAGATCAAACTTTTTGTTCAGTTCTGGTCTTTTCATTAGAAATAGGTGAAATCCACCTGTATCATTGAATGTCCATCTTCTTTCCTGAAAGATAATGTTCATTTTAGCTGGATAGTTTATTCTTGGTTGTATCCCAGTTCCTTTGCTTTTCCAAATATCAGATTCCAGGCCCATCGATTCTTTAGGGTGGAAGCTGCTAGGTCCTGGGTAATCCTAATTGTGGCTACTCAGTATTTAAATAGTTTCTTTCTTGCTGCTTGCAATATCTTTTCCTTGGTTTGATAGTTCTGAAATTTAGCCTTGATATTCCTTGGGGATTTAATTTTGGGGTCTCTTTCAGGAGGTGATCAGTGGGTTTTTTAAATGGCTATTTTACCTTCTGATTCTAAAATATCAGGGTAGTTTTCTTTTATGATTTCCTGTAAGATGATGCTTAGGTTCTTTCTTTCATCATGGCTTTCAGGAAGCCCTACAATGTTTAGATTGTCTCTCCTCAATCTAATTTCAAGGTCAGTTGTTTTTCCTAGGAGATATTTCATATTTTCTTCTATTTTTTAATTTTTGTTTGACTGATTCTTGAAGTCTTGTTGAGTCATTCACTTCCATTTGTTCAGTTCTAATTTTTAGTGTATCATTTTCTTCAGTTACCTTTTTTAGCTCCTTTTGCAATTGGCCAGTTGAATTTTTTTGTTCATTGCATTCTTTTTCCATTTCACTAATTTTGTTTTTCAGTGAATCGGTGTCTTTTTCATATCTCTTTTGTAGGGCATTATATGCTTTCTCCATTCCTTCTTGCAATGATCTCATTTCATTTCCCCTGTCCAATGGGATTTAAAGGATGTCAGGCTCTGCTGTCCCCCAAATATATCCTCTATCTGCTTGCAATAGTATTTGATCTCCTATTAGAGATTCATTTAAATCTCTTTCACTTTGGTCCACTTTTAAATATAAATATACCTGGAAAAAGAATATTTATCCCAGAAGAAAAGAGAAGCACTCTCACTCATGAACCTTGGGAAACAAGTTCAACATTTCAGGCTCTATCTGGGCGAGGGATTCTTAAATCTTTGTATATATGTCACGGTCTTCTTTGGTAGTCTGGTGAAATCTATGGAGTCTTTCTCAGAATAAAATTTGTTGCCTATATTTCAACTTCTTAAGCTATGGTTCACAACTCCACGTAGGGTAAAATTAAATGTGGAGGTGATGAAATTATGGATTGTTACCAGTAAATGTTTGATTTGTATACTTATTTTATATTTGTCACATAAAAAATTCTAGGGCAAAGAAGGGTTGCAAATGGAAAAAGTTTAAGAAGTCCTTACCTATATAAATGATTGAAGGAAATGCTAAGTTTCAATTAGAAGTTAGTGAAAATAAAAATGTAATGTTTTTCCCTTCCAAGTTCACAAAATCCCCTGAATTTTATCTGTAAATCCCTTAGAAGTCTATGGATCCCAGGCTAAGAACCCCTCATCTAGAAGAAACTGCATTTATTATTGTTGCTCAGTTAAAGAGCTACTTCACTCTTCCTAGTTCTTTAGAGCTGGGTGTAAATCAATCCCTTCAATTAAAACTTTTTTTTCTTCAAGGAAACTTTATTGGGACAGCAAGGGAAAATACAGTAAAAACAACTATAAAAGCATTATACTATGTTATAATTTAGTGACAGCTCAGCTCTCCCAGTTTCACCAGCTTTACCCAGAGAGGAAGCCTACCTCTCTGATCTAAATTGCATGAACAAACTCAGGAGAACTGGGTTAAAATACCAGTGGTGAAACCCTGGACAAATCACCTTGCTTCTTTTATGCTTTAATTTTCTCATCTATAAAATGGGTGTGATATTATAAATATGTCCATTACCAACTTATCTCACAGGATTGTGAGGAAAGTGGTTTGTAAAACTTAAGGCATTGTATTAAACTATTAAAGCTTAAATCTGCCTTAAATTCTTTTGACACCTAGTATAAATGTGAGTTGTTATTTTACTGCTGATTCCTGTCTGGGGACCCTTGATATAAAGTGGCTCTTCCCTGTGCAGCTCTAGAGATTCTCCTGTGCTTGTAGATACCCTCATCACTTATCCTAGAGATGCCTCTAGTGGCTGACCTCAGGGTTCTCAACCACGACTTGTTTCTGTCTCAATGGAAGTGAGGCATAATCCCTAGCTTATTATGAAAACTACCTTTTTCCTCAGGTGAAGCCAGGCTCCTCCCCTTCCGGTTTAAATAGCATCTCAGTACAGTCTTCACACATGGCCAATAGCAGCTAAATCTGTCTTACTTTGAGCATACTTTAGGGTTGGTTCCTTTTTCCATGTGACCAAAAGTAACTGAGCCATTATCTGTGACGTGTCTTATATATGCTCTACACTCGGGTATCACAACCAACTGGATAGCTTTCCCTTTATGTTTCAAAACTGATCATCCAATAGGACTCTTCTACTAAATTCCAAATTATTGGATGTTTCCAGTTTTTAGCTTATTGACTGAGCAGCCATGACAGACATGTCTTGAATGTGCTAGTTGGACCCCCTCTCCCTTACCTTCTTTAGAAGACTTATTAATCCTCAGCTACCTGCCAAATAGTAGTCTTCCAATTAGTTAATCCATTTATTAAGAAATCTGTAGGAATTTCTAGGATAAGTAACTGCAAGGAGAAAATAAGACAGAAAGTCCTGAGGAGAATCTCTATGGCTATTTAGGGACAGGTTACATTCAATCAAAGGTCCTCAGACCGAAATTAACAATAAAATAACAGTTCATGTTTATAGGTATCACAAGTGTCAAATACTATGCTGGCTGATAAACAAAAATGAGAGTCACAATCTTTAAGAAGCCTTCATTTTCAGAATCTCATCTTAGAAAGGTATAATATCACAAATATTTTGTTTTACTTTTTAATAATAGCCTTTTATTTTCAAAATATATGCAAAGATAATTTTCAACATTCACTCTTGCAAAACCTTGTGTTCCAAATTTTTCTCCCTCCCTCTCATCCCCTCCATTGGATAGCAAGTAATCTAATATATGTTAAACATGCTCAATTTTTCTATACATATTTCTACATTTATCATGCTGCACAAGAAAAATCAGATTGGAAAGAAAAAAATTCAGAAAGAAAAAAAGCAAGCAAACAACAAAAAAGGTGAAAATACTATGTTGTATCAAATATTTTAGACATAAATTGATAAGTAATTTCCACGTACCGGAAGAGAAGGAATGTTTCTTCATTAAAAAATGAGAATAATACATTGAGTTCATTCATAGAAAATCATCAGGGTCTTATGAGTCAGTCAGCTAGCATTTATCAAGCATCTGCTCTGTGCCAGGCACTATGTTAAATGCTGCAGATACAAAGAAAGGCAAAAAACAATCCCCGCTCTCAAGGAACTCACAATCTAAAGGAAGAGACAAGTGGAAACAAAATATACATGCAGGATAAATTAGGGGTAGGCACAGGAATTAAAGAGAACTGGGGAAAACTTTTTATCTTGATACTTGAAGGAAGCCAGGGAAGTTAGAAGGCAGAAATGAGGAAGATGAGCATTCTCATCTGGGATGGAGTGGGGTTAAGGGTAGGGAGCGGTCAGTGAAAATATTTAGAGTCAAGAGGTAGAAGAAACTGAGGTCTCAAGGAGTTGTGATTATGTGAAATCACACTGATATCAAGCATCAAAGATGATATTTTATCCCCATTTTTCTAATTCCAGAGCTGTTTCTTTTTCCTCTGTCTCATGGGGTTGAAATGGGAGAAGGGGATACAGAAATAGAAGTGGCAGACTGTGCAGTCTGATATTTTGATGAGGGCAAGTTCTATGTATGTTAGTATTCTATCTCCTATAAGACTAATTCCCCAAAAGGTTAAGGTTGCCCACCATATCTGAGGCCATCTTCAGTTGTTCTCATCTGTGTCTTGCCGCTGGACCCAGAGAGCCCTGAAGGAGATAGTAAGACTGGTGACTTCCGAGAATCCTGCCTCGTTTAAATTTAACTCACTTGCAAGTCAAAACATCACCTTCCTGATTGTTTCTTTTTGAGAACAAAGAACAAACTACAACATATATAATACAACCACTGGAGTAAGCTCTTTGGATGATAGGTTCAGGTGGAGCCTAGCTTGGGATTGCAAGCACGTGAATCCAGGCTCCCTCAGAGGGTTGAAGGGAACCTAGTGTATATAGAAGAAGGGCTGGGGCCAGATCTCTCTTGGGCTTCCAGTTCTGAAGGTCGTGTGTCTTGCTCATTGCCCTTCTTTTGGATTTATAGGTGTGGAAGTTCCTGAAGTCATTAAACAACTATGCCGGCGAGTCTCCTTCATTAGCCAGGATAAAATATGGTGAGCCTAACCTAGGAATGATAAATGTATTCTTTCCAGAGGAGAGGGTCAAAGAGAAAGGCTAGGGGCATTGAATGACTTTTTCCATAGAAGGAAGGGACTGGGATTCCCCAAGCTAACTGTATGGCTTTGCTTTTGGGAAACATCTACTTTTCCTATTAGCTGAGGGTATAGTCTTTTCTCCAGCATTCTTAGGTTTGAGGTCAACAAAAAAGTAACTAAGATTTCTGGAGTAAATTCACATGGGAGAGGGGAGAGGAGGGAAGGATGAAGTAAAAATGTAGAGGATAATATGATATGATAATAGATAGAGCTACACAGGGGAGGGATTGGGAGGAGGGCCCCCTGCGAGAGGGGCACCACAATAATGGGACTCTGGAATTTAGTTGGTAGGCTGACATAGGCCTATGAAATATGAGTATTGGGGTCATTATGGAAAGGAAGCTGCCACCTACTTCCAAAAGAAAAAAAGATCTCCAGGAATGTGTTTATCCTAGGGCAGAACTCAGGTAATCCTGCTAGTTATGGATCTGGGACTCAGCCCTAGAAGTAGCTAAGAATCGACAGGGCCCCAGTAGCTTTGTTTCTGACCTCTGCCCCCTGCCCCTTCATCCAGAATTCATAATGCTGAATAGTTCAAAAGGGTCCCTTGAAGTTTGGACCATTACTTTGTCCAGTCTCCTCCTATTTTGTTCCCTGTTTGAGTCCTCAAATATCTCCTTAGTAATCTAGCTGATGAGACACCAGTGCAGAGATTCAAGTGCCCGGTGAATACAACAGATCCACCTCAGGAGGTCCGAAAGAGATTTGGCAAAAAGTACGTACCATTCCTTTCTCCTAGAAGATGTAGGTGGGTGCAGATAATAACAGAGTGATTGAGAACAGAGTCCTGGTAAGAGCTGGGGCAAGAAAAGAGGAAAGGAAAGGATTGATCTGATTATGAGTGGACAGTTTTGGGGGATAGGCAGGGATAGTATCTAAAACTGAGCATCAGGCTGAAATAAGTGACATAAGATGCAGCATAGTATAGTGGATGGGGCAAAGGACTTGGAACCAGGAGATACAGATTCATATCCTGCCTCAGCTACTTATTAGCTGTGTGACTCTAGGCAAGTCATTTAAATTCTCTATTTCTCATTTTCCTTATCTACAAAATGAGTAGATTGGACTTGACAGCTTCTAAAGCCCCTTCCAACCCTAAATCTAAGTTCTAATGTCCATCTGGAGGGCTGACATTTTACAAAAGTCCATCCTCTTTATATTTTATTTTCAGGACCAGTTTCAAAACATTTTTATGTTAGGATGTGTATATGTGGGTCCGCTTCTGGTATACATAGATGAAAATTATTTCTGCTGTCATTCTCCTGCTCCTTCCTTGCTATCCAATAGCACTGGGATGCTCCCCAGGATCCATTTTGAGAGCTCCTGTGCTACTAGGCTTGAGGGTACCTGGGAGGCAAAGGCTGAGTCTACCTGTTGTGCAGGGTAACATCATTCCAGCCACGGCCCTTCACAGAAGCACATCGGGAGAAGTTGCAGCGAAGCCGTTGGCATCAGACCATGCAGCAATTTAAGCGGTTCATTGAGAACTATCGTAGACATATCGCCTGTGCTGCAGTTTTCTACATCATTGCTGGAGGACTTTTTCTTGAGAGGGTCTACTGTGAGTTATAGCTCTTGGGGGTAAAGTCTTCTTTGAGTAGAGCCAGGACTAAACATAACTACCTAGTATGATGTGGTTTGGAGGATATCCCGATTCTGAGTCTGGCCCTTGCCCCCTGTGGGTTGTTGAGAATGGTGGATCACTGGGGTAGAGTACCATGAATGGGGCAACTGGTTGTGCCATGCCCTGTGAGGCAAGTTATGGAATGCAACAACTTGCATTGTCCTGGGAAGGAAGCAAACTTCTTCATCATCCCATGATGTCCTGGGACAAAGCCCTGCCTGCCTCACATTAGTTTTAGTTTCAACTTTGAGGTCCTGTCCTCTGACAATCATGGGAATAAGGCCCTATCTGAGAAACTGTCAAAAGACCAAACCTGGGGGTGAAACAGGCCAAATTAGGGCTTTTCCTGCATCAATTTGACTCTGATGAACCTGCCTCCCACTGACTCTTCTCTTCTTAGTCTATGCCTTTGCAGCACACCACATGAGCATCACAGACACTACACAGGTGGGCATTATCCTGTCCCGAGGGACGGCAGCCAGCATCTCCTTCATGTTCTCCTACATCCTGCTCACCATGTGCCGCAATCTCATCACCTTTCTACGAGAGACTTTCTTGAACCGCTATGTACCCTTTGATGCTGCCGTGGACTTCCACCGAATCATTGCTGCTACAGCTATTGTACTTACAGGTAAGTCACTGGGAGTAGGAGGTCACCTCCTACTCATCCTCCCCTCCCCACTTATCTCACTTCCAGAAAATTAGGCCTCCCAGGACAGAGAAGGACTGAAGGAGTGCTTCCTGGCCTGCCTTATGAGTCTGCTGTAAGAAACAGCTCTGGAAAGGGAAGCCCCTTCTCTTCTACCCTGGCTTGGATGAACCTGATTCCACCCTGTATCTATCCTCCACCTTCCTCTTTCCTTATTCTTCTTCATTCTTCTCTCTGATCATAGCCATACTTGGTAGGGATTCAAAGGGCAATCTAATCCAATCCTTTCATTTTAGAAATGAGGAAACTGTGACCTACAGAAGGGAAATTATTTTCCTACCATCATACAGGTTGTAAGTGGCAAAACCATCATTCAAACCCAATCCTCTGGCTTCAGACTCTTGAGTCACTACTTTCTACCCTCTGTTCCCCCTTTCCTTTTTTTCCTGTTTGTCATTATTTCCTGCCTGTGCTGGGCATAAGCTTTTTTATCCATTTAAATCTTGTGTTTGCTTACCACTATGTCTGACAAATGGTAGCTACTAAATAATTGCTTATCTTTGACTTGACTTGATATATGGCATAATAGTAGAATGAGACTTGGATTTGGAATTAGAAAATGTCCCTAACTCTGAGGAACAGCTAGATGGTGCAATGGATAGAACAGGGCTCTGGAGTCAGGAGGACCTGAATTCAAATGTGGCCTTAGACACTTAGCACTTAACTAGGACTTAACTATGACCCCAAATACCCCATCAAAAAAAAAAAGCCCAACGAAACCCTAGCTCTGCCACTTAATACTTCTTTGGCCTTGGTCAAATTATTTCCTCAGTTGGAACATGAAAGACATGGCTGAAATGATTTAAAATTTCTTCTAGCTCTAAATCCTATCAAGGGTTAGGGCTAGCCTGATCAGTCTGAAACAACAATTCAAAAAAAGTTTATTAAATTTCTGCTGTGTAATTGCAGGAAAGGCAGAAAGCATGGTATAGAACATTGTTGTCAAAATCAAATAGAAATAAAGGCCACCAAATTGTATGTAAGGATGGGTTACACACTGTTCAGTCATTTCAGTCATGCCCAACTCTTCATGAAGTCATTTGGAGTTTTCTTAGCAAAATATTGGAGTAGTTTGCCATTTCTTTCTCCAGTTTATTTTACACATGAGGATACTGAGGAAAACAGGGTTAAGGAAAACTTAACCCAGTGGTTTAAATTAAGCCCAGAATCATATAGTAAGTGTCTAAGACCAGTTTTGAACTCAGGAACATGAATCTTTATAACACCAGGCCTGGCACTCTACCCATGGTGCCCTCTAGTTCATAGTAAGTATTATATAAATGTTACTTATAATTATTTCTGCTGTTTTTATTATTTACTATACTGAAAGGCCACACCTGTGGAATATAAGCTCAGGCTGTTCCTGCCAAGCTGAGAAAATAAGTGATGAGTTATATGTCTGTCATCCAACCAGTTTAGCTAAATTCATTGCTATTTTTGGCATGAATTGGAATGAATTTAAAGAAAGGTACACAATACAGTGGAAAGAATACTAAATACAGTCAGAAAACCAGAGTTCAAATCTATTTTGGATGCTCCAGTACTTGTGTGACTGTGGGCAAATTCCTTTCTCTCTTAAGCCAAATTTTTTCCTCTGTAAAATGAAAGGGTTGCCCCTACTCTGTCTCTGAGGTCCCTCTCAGCTCTAGATCCTTGAGTCTTTAAGACTCCATGAGAAAAAGGGAAAAGGAAAAAAAGGAAAAAAGAAAAGAGGGGAAAAAAAGGAAAGAAAAAAATACTCCATACGAACTCTCTCTCCCAAAGTTGCCAATGTGTTGAGCTTTTACTTAGATGGGGGTAGTTTCTAAGAGAAGAAAATTGCTGGCCTTGGAAATATTGAAACAAAAGCTTTAGAGAGATGCAAACAAAGAGAGGGATGGGATGGGGTGTAGGGAGGGAAGAATCAATTCTGATTGGAGAGATCAGAGGTTCCCCCTCTCAGAGGAGGTGGCCTTGGAATTGGGCTGGATAGAAATTCAAGAAAATTTGTGAAGAAAATGAAATCAGGATTTAGTCCTTTCTCTTCTGTTTTTGTGCCTTGTTCCTTCATCTACTCTCACTCAAACTCCTTCTCTCAGCTTGCCCAGTGCCAGTGGGGAGAGATAGAGCCTTGTCTTTCTTATAATAAGGCATTAAGCTTGGCATAAATTGATTTAGTGTATTATCCCCCTCCAGGTGGATTTGAGCTTTAAAAGAGTATACTTATAACTGCTTACCATTTTAGGGAGGGGGGAAGGAAGGGAGAAAGGGAGGGATAGAATTTGGAACTCAAAACCTTTTTTTCTTCTTCTCTCTCTCTCTCTCTTTGTGAGGCAATATGGTTAAGTGACTTGCCCATGATCACACAACTAGTAAGGGTCAATTAACTGAAGCTAGATTTGAACTCAGGTCCTACTGATTCCAGGCTTGTGCTCTATCCACTGTACCAACTTGCTGCCCAGCAAGTTCAAAACTTAAAAAGAAAATATTAAAAAAAATTTGTTTCAATATGTAAATTGGAGAAAAAAGTAAAATAAATTTTATTCAAAAAGACTGAAAACAACCAAACATGAAAATTAATGAATTGAAGCCAAAAGTTCTTTCATTTTCATATTTGTATCTCTAGTGCCAAGAACATTATCTGGTAAACAGCATTTAACAAATGCTTGAGGAATCTGGGGTGGGGGAGAGAAGTGTTATGAATCCTTTCTTATTTTTCTAATGGTGGAATTTCAGTTTGTGATCTCTAAGTGGGAGAAAGAGAATTGAGGGGCTCTCCTTGGATCCTTTAATCAGGAGCCAGAAGACTAAGTCCCCAAGACTCTTCCTCAAGCCCTCTCTCACTCTGGGCTGTGTTCCTTTCCCCTTGGACTTGAGGAGGGATGGATTTGGATGTTGCACATCCTCTCAGCTCTCTTCTTAGCTGTTTCTCTTTTCCTCAGTCCTGCATGTCATGGGCCATGTGGTCAACATCTACTTGTTTTCCATCAGTCCACTCAGTGTCCTGTCTTGTCTCTTTCCTGGGCTCTTCTGGGATGATGGGTGAGTGCAGCCTCCTACTTTGGACATAAAAAGGAGGTAAACTAAGCTGTCTATTAAGTTATTAGGGTATAGAAAAGATCAGGGAAGACTTTTGAACTGGGGGAGGGATGAAGGTGTTTGTAGAGCAACCTGACTTAGCTCTGCTGAATCCTGTCTGCTTATGTGTACTGCTCAAGGCTGGAGAGGAGAGGAGCTAGGGCAGGGGAAAGAAATAGGGGACACTGGAGATTGGGAGGATTAGTAAATTCATGCCTCCCTAATAACCCTTTTTTGCTTGACAGGTCTGAATTACCTCAGAAATTCTATTGGTGGTTCTTTCAGACAATCCCAGGTAAGAACTTTTCCTTCCAGACATGATTATCTCCCTCTCTCTCTTTTTGGTGAGTTTGGGGTTAAATGACTTACTTAGGATCACACAACTAGTATTAACTGTCTAATGTTGGATTTGAACTCAGGTCTTCTTGATTTCAGGGCTGTTGCTCTAACCACTGCACCATCTAGCTGCCCCTTAGACATGACTATCCCTAATGCTATAGGATTGGGCTCTAGGTTGAGTCTCTAGATTCTAAGTTCTAAGTTCAACATTTTGGGCTGTAGATAGACTGCCAGAGATGGAGTCAGGAGGCCCTGAGTTCAAATCAAATCTCAGTGACTTATCAGCTGTATGACTCTGGGAAAGTATCTAACCCTATTATAGAGAAAGAGACAGAGAGACAGAGACAGAGAGACACAAAAAGAAAGAGAAATAGGGAGAAACAGAGAGATAGAGAAGAGACACAGAGAGACAGAGACAAAGAGAAAGAGACAGAGATTTGGGCCCTGCATACTGGGTTCTAGGTTCCAGAATCTGGATTCTAAACTCTGGTTTGTTAGTTAAGGATTCAAGGTTCTGAACTCAAGGCTCTGCACTTTGACTTCCAGTGCATGTTATCTCCCCATTAAACAGTGAGCTCCTTGAAAGGAGAAACTATTTTTTGCCTTTTTTTTTTTTTTGTAATCTTAACAGTTAGCACAGTACTTGGCACATAGTAAGCATTTATAAATGCTTTCTCATTCATTCATTTATTCATTCATTTTCTGCCCTTAAACAATTTTCTTCATACCATAGTGGATGCTTCCTAATTTAATTCAGCAACTATTTCTGAGCATCTACTGTGTGCAAGCTGAAGCCATATGGCATTATAACAGATTTGGAATCAAAAATACCTGGATTCCTGCCATCGATAGTATGATCACATTGGCTAGGATAATCACTGGGCAAATCACTTTAAGTTCTCAGTGCCCTCAGGCAACTCTTTAAGATTATAAATTGCAAAAGAGTTTCTGATCAGCATTGGTAGAGGAAGATTCTTCCCAGAGAGCTCCGTATATTTTTGAATTCATAGTTCTGGACCAAATGTGTTGGGCACTGTATACTTGGGAGACAAAAGATGAAAAACAAAACCATCCCTGCCTACAGAAAGTTTCCATTCTATATTCTCATTTCAGTGTTCCGGAATTCATAGGATAAATCTGTTTACCTTTTCTCCAAGTCATCGTGATTTTATAGGTTTTAAACTGTCTCTGACTTTGCCTTTCCAACATAAGGACTCATTTTCTCTTTAGTCTATTCCTTAACTCTAGTTCCTTAGTCATTTTAAACACTTTTTCCTTAACCCTTTCCAGCTCTAAGATTTTTATGAGTTGTGATCTCCAGAAAAGTCTGAAGGAATTGAAGTGTAGGGAAAGGTGGAGCTAATGATATTTGGGGAGGATGTCCACCAGACTTGTGATTGCTTTTATATAGTAGTTCCCAATAAGGAAATTCCCTTTACCAGTGAATGTAGACTTTTTTCAATTTGTGATCTTAAGAGAGTTACCAGGGAACCAAAGAATCTCCCAGTCTAACTTGCTCAGTGTCTCACAGCAAGGTTGTATCAGAGGTCAGTTTCAATCCAGGTCTTCTTGTCTCAAAGATTAACTCTTTAGCTACTTTATTACATCATCTCTTAACATTTTACATTTGAATAGGGTTTTAATTTGGGGTTTATAGGATCTGAACTCATAATGTGAGTCCTTATGTAATAGGACCCAGCACCCAAGATCCAATCCAAGCCATCCCAAATAAGATGGGTTGTTCCTGTTGGAAAGGGCTCTAATATCTCTGGTACTTGGAAGTTAGAGTGGCAGATTGAAGACAGTAACAGGGATACTGACCATTCACTAAGGACAGTGGTAGCATTGGTGACATGGGTAGCTGTGGCAATAAGAAGGATTAACAGTGACAGGAAAGGGATGTTAATATGGCAACAGAGTCAGACTTGCTGATGTTGAAGATAGTTTTGAGCACTGTTGAAGATGAGGAAGAGAGAGAGGAACTGAGTTGCTATTGCCCCAATACATGGAATAGAAGAGGGGACCCTGTTTATGCTTTTTCACAGACTCTTCTTCATGTTCTCTGCTCCTTTCCCCCTTATCCCTGCTCTGTAGGCATGACAGGAGTTGTAATGCTCATGGTCCTAGCCATCATGTATGTCTTTGCTTCTCACCACTTCCGCCGGCGCAGCTTCAGAGGCTTCTGGCTAACCCATCACCTGTACATTCTGCTCTATATCCTGGTAAGAGGCAACTCACTGTCAGTGGAGCTGGGCAGGAATCCCAGGGAGTAATAAAGGGGGGAAGCAGTAATACATTGATCACTTTAGTATTCTCTAGTTTTTCCCTTTTTGTCCAGACCTGAGTTAATGTATTTTAATTTAATTTTTAGTTAACAAATATTTCTTTTCTCTCCCTACCACCTCTCTTCTTAATTTAAAAGAAAAACCAAACCCTTACAACAATACATATAGTTAAGCAAAATAAATTCCCACAGTCCAGTTATAAAAATATTTATTTTTTTCTGCATCCATTATCTCTAACAGAAGATGTGTAACATACTTTATTTTTGTTCTTCAGAAATTGTTATTGGTCATTGCAATGAGTAGAATTCTTAAGTCTTTCAGAATGTTTATCTCCATAGTGCCCTTATTTTATAAATTGTTATCATGGTTCTGCTCGCTTCACTCTGCATCACTTCTTATAAGTTTTCTCAGATTCATTTCTTATGGCAGAAAAGTGTTCTATTGCATTCATTCAGCCATTTCCCAACAAATAGGTTTCCTCTTAGTTTCTGGTTCTTTACCACTACATAAAAGAGCTGCTATAAGTATTTTTGTATATACAGCAGACCTGCCATCAATTCAAGTTCATATAACCTGCATATGTCAGGGATAGGATTTGAATGTATTTTATCCAGACTCATAGTCCAGCTCCCTATTTGTTCTAGCTTCTCAGTTTTTTCACATCTTTTTTAAAACAAGACCTACTTAGTAGTCTGATCCCAAAGAGAAAGACTCTTCTGACTAACTAGAATTTTCAGTAACAGTGCTATCCTCCA
This sequence comes from Myrmecobius fasciatus, assembly GCA_023553655.1. Taxonomy (NCBI): domain Eukaryota; kingdom Metazoa; phylum Chordata; class Mammalia; order Dasyuromorphia; family Myrmecobiidae; genus Myrmecobius; species Myrmecobius fasciatus. Next base: position 98,578 of record JAJPUD010004421.1, on the reverse strand, counting down.
TATCACATTTCAGCTTGGGTCCAAGCATAATTGCCTTCCTCATGCCAGTCTTTCCTTATTTTAGGTGGTTGGTTTTGGCTCCTCTGTGGACTACCTAGCATCTGTTTTTCATTGGAACATCTTCATATTTTGGACTAACATTTTAAAAAATGTGCCAAGGTCTTGTTGTTGTTTCCATTTATGACTTTCAGGGTGTTAGTAACCCCACCCATCTAAGTATTATGAACTTGTAAAGTTAATGAGCTTGCTCAGAATTCCATTGCACAGACTGCCAATGAAAACATCTTATAACTCCACCTATCTCCTCTTGTCCTCCTCAACCTGTCACATCTTACCTTCCCAGAAACCTTGTCCCCATACCTCTCTTCTCACTCATCCTTCTCTTCATTTTCCATTCTCGTCTCCTCCCCTCCATTTTCCTTTTCTTCCCTTCATTCTCCTCCCTTCCTCTTTTACCTATTATCATCCCTGCCCTATATTCTCCTCTCCTTCCTTTCCTTCTATTCCCTTCTGTTCTCCTCTACTTTCTTCTCCTTTTCCTTATCTCTTATCCTCCCTTTCTTTCTTTTCTTTCCCATTCTCCTTTCCTGTCTTCCAGGCTCCCCTTATCCTGTCTCCTGTCTTCCATTTTCTTCCTCCCCATTTTCTTTTCCTCTATCTTTCTTCATTTATCATCTTCCCTTTTCCTCTATTCACTTCTCCTCCTATTCATTCTTCTCTTCTTATTTTCTGCCTCTTATTTTCCCTTCATCTTTACTCATTTTCTTTCTTCTTTCCTTCCCCTTCTTTTCTTAAGAAAGAGGAGAGAAGTCGGGTTGCTTAACTATGTAGTTTTTGAACCAATTTTAATTGTTTCTCCAATGTTTTTGGTTTAGGATCTGAGTCCCTCTGTTCTGCTCTTCTCTTAAAAATGCCCCCTGCAGTATAGCTCTCAATTGGCCTCTCCTCAAGGCTTGGTCATTAGACTCAGAAAATTCTGCACTCTATTAGGGTTGTCCTATCTTCAGCTATGAAAATCAAAATTACATTAGGCATAGTTTCCATGAATATGGAATAAAAGATCCTGTTGTGTTTTGCCCTGCTCAGACAACATATGGAGCATTGTTTGGTTCTGGAAACCACATTTTAGGAAGGATATTGCTAAGCTAGAAAACATCCAGATTGAGAAAGAAGTTGAGGTTATTCCATTTTAGGGCTAGTGGAAAGAACTAGAGAGAAATTAGCTTGGAGCTAAAGTTAAAGAACCTTAGTTTGCAGAAAGAGACTTAAGGAAGGGTTATCTTCAAACTATTGTTTTTCTTGGCCCAAGAGGACAGAACTATGATTGTTAAGTAAAAATAACAAAAACGCAGTTTTAGGCTGGAGACATGGAAATGTCAAAGTTATTTCTTTTGCTTAGTCCAAGGAGGCAGGAGGCCAGGGAGGTTCCAGGACACTCTAGATGACTCTAGATTCAACTGTTCTGAAATCTTCCTGCTAATTCTTTCCATTTCTCACTGCAGGATAAGTAGGACAAGAGATTCTCCCACTAAGCTCAGATATAGCTCCTGGATTTGAGGATCTCTTGGTGCACAGTATTCAGTAGCAAAGTCAAGATGATAATTAAAGTATTTGGGTATAAAGGGAAGATGTGGGGTGGATCAGAAACCCTCACTGTCAGGAAATAGGGAAGCCTGGAGTTAATAGGGCAGTAAATGATTTGGGTATCATTGTGAAATCCCAAGTTGACAATGAATCTCCAAGATAGCCCTGTGGTTAAAAAAAAAAGTCAATGTGAAATTGGGTGCATAAATGGGAGTATAAAATCAGATTCTCTTTGAGTTCAGTATTGTTTGATTGCTTTATGAAAGAGGAAATGGAGAGAATTCATTATGCTTTGGAGAATTTTAAATTAATTCTCTGAGGAAAGTTAAAAGATCTGGCAATAATTCTGAAGAAAGGTAGGATGAAAGGTGATAGTATAGGAAGGTTCTTCAATTCAATTTAACAAGTTTGTATTGAGTACTTATTTCATAAAGCACCTAGCACAGTTTTAGACAAAGAGGTAATGATTAACAGGGATCAATGCTATAGAAAGGTCAAAGTCGATAAAATTGGGGAAGAGGAAGATCACTGGATTTGGCAAACAGAAAAGTTCATTGACAGCCTTTGAGAGACCAGTTTCAATAGAGTGGGCAGGGACAGAAACTGCACCACAAGAAGTTAAAAAGAGAAAGGAATGATGGAAAAATAGAGGCTTATGGTAGAGATGACTGGTTTGAAAAGCTTGAAGATAAAAGACAATAAGAGTTAAACAGAATCTCGAGGAGATATTAGCACCATTTGATGGATATTCAAGCAATCAGTACAAGAAGCTTTATCAATATGTTAACTAGAAAGTTGTAGAAGGGATTCTTTTGAGCTAAATGACTTATAAAGTTTCTTCCATTACTAAAATCTTAGGTTGTTTTATGGGAAACGGTGAAGAGTTGTTTTCAGTTTTCTAAAAGGAAGAGAAGCTTGTGGAATTTCCTTCAGTGAAGTCATTAAAAATTATCTCATTCACCTCAGATGACTTGGGAAGTCAGGGATTTCTTCTTCATCCTCTTTGTTAACATGATCATTCAGCCTTTGCTAGCTTTTGACCTCAGAGTCCTGTAATCATTAAATTTGATATATCCAGACTCTCTAAGAAGTAGGGCAAAGCCCCCAGGATTTGAGAGGGGTGTCTGGAACTTGGGTATATGGGGGGGGGCAGATTTTGGTGCTGAGGATCTCTCATTTTGACCTTAGTAATGAATGAGGAGGGATATGCCCATGTATGTACTATACTAATTAATTGTGTTTTTTTCAGCTCATTATTCACGGCAGCTTTGCCCTTATCCAGCTGCCCCGCTTCCATTTATTCTTCCTGGTCCCAGCTCTTATCTACGGTGGGGACAAATTGGTGAGCCTGAGCCGGAAGAAGGTAGAAATCAGTGTGGTGAAGGCTGAGCTCCTGCCCTCAGGTATAGCCTGAAAGGGGTGGGGGGAAGGAATGGTAATAATATCATCAGCATCATGGCATACAAGGCTCAGATGCTAAGGTGTCCAAGTCACCTGGACTACCTGGACACCTTAGCATCTGAGCCTAATATGCCATGAGCCACTACTGTCTCTCTTGACTGTTCAGTAGTTGAGAATCCCCAATCCCCTAAAATGTAGTCAGGGCAGCATCTTTGTCTAGGATTTTCCTGACAAATATCAGCCAAGGGCCTTGGGAAAAAGCATGGGAAATACTTAGAAGGGAGAGTTACTTTCCAAGATCCCTGGCTCAATGAGCCTTTCCTAAATTGCACTTAAGTATATCCCAAGTGGACTACAGGTTCTGAATTGTTTGTTTTTTGTTTCATGGACTCCTTTGGCTAACTAGTAAAGCTTGTGCTCCCTTTTTCAGAATAATATTTGCAAATACAGAAAATAAAAGGCATAATATTGCAAATGAAACCAATTACATTGAAATACAATCATTTTAAAAAGTTTTTAAACCAAATTCAGTCTCCTGATTGAGCTGTTGCAAAAGTGGTATTCCATGCTCCGTGCCCACTGCTAGACACCCATTTCTAGGAACAGGAAATCAAGTACAAACTGAGCTTCTACCTTCAGATAAGGCTATGAGCAGACAAAGGGGACACAGTGCAAATAAGTTTCTGCTGCTTTCTTTCTGTGCAACTGTAGCCAAGTCATTCAAATCCCTTGGGTTTCAGTTTCCTCATCTATAAAATGAAAGGGTTGAACTAACTCTTTGTAGCTCTTGAGTCTGGGATCCCATATTTTCACACTATCACTTGCTCCTACAATTTTGTCTTGATGTATATCTGGGCTCTAAGACAGCATGAGCCAAACCATCATGGATACTTATGAACACTGCAATCCACCACAATGATGATACAAGATGGGAAAGACCCAGGACCAAAAAGATACTATAAATGGACTACTCTTCCTATTTTCAACTAGTTTCTCTCCTGTGGATAGAATGCTGGACTCAGAGTTAATAAGACCAGGGTTTGAAAGTGGCCTCAGACATTATTAGCTGGGCAAGACATTTAACTTCTCTGGAACCTCAGTTTCTCCATCTGCTAAAATTGAGGAAGTTGGACTCAAAGGTCCTTTCTCCTTCTAAATCTTTGACCCTATAAGCTTCTCATTTTCAACAGGCTCTTTTCTCACTACCACATAGTTCTATTTAAATTATGTCTCCATATACAAGCATTTATTATGCTCCCAGTATCTGCCAAGCACCCATTATCTATCCCTTCTACATACCATGATAGAAATGCAGAGGTGATCAGCATCCAGTCTTTTGGGGCATCCTTGGCATGGCAGGAATGCTTCAGGAGTATCCTTTGGTTGTGACACAAAGTCCTACCTGTGTCCTCTTTTGCCCCTATAGCCTAGAATATATAAGATTATGATGAGAAGGGAGAAGATGAGCTCAGGGGAACCCAATGGGAAGTTCTAATAAATGCGCAGTTCATTCCTTGAACATCACTGGTGTCTCTCAGCCACACTCTGGTTTCTGACCACCTGAAGTTGTCTGGTCCAGATGATACTGCTCAATTCTCTACTTCCATTCCCAACTCCAGGGAGGGAGTGGAACATGGGGAGTTTAGGCATGTAATGTGGTCCCAGAAGGTAGAGCAGGATGGGGATTGCAGGTGGAGGCTTCCTGACATCCACAGATATAATCCTTCTGACGTCCCCTTTGCTGTCTCCTTTGTCCCCAGGTGTGACTCACCTTCGATTCCAGCGGCCCCAGGGCTTTGAGTATAAGTCAGGGCAGTGGGTGCGTATAGCCTGTCTGGCCCTGGGAACCACAGAATATCATCCATTCACACTCACCTCTGCACCCCATGAAGACACGCTCAGTCTTCACATCAGGGCTGTGGGACCCTGGACTACTCGACTCAGAGAGATCTACTCGCCCCCACCAGGCTCCAGCAGCATCAAATACCCTAAGGTACCTCCCATGTACCCCAGAATCTCTTATTTGAACCCTGCAAAGTAACCCTGCAAACTCCATCCAGGGTCAGTAACTCCAGAATCCCCCTCAAACACTGTGACCTTAAAGCAGCAAAGGACTTGGCTATCCCTTACCTATAATCCCCGCATGTCTGACACCAGTACAAGCTTGGATGGTCATACTGCCCTATCTCTTATTTCCCTCTCTTTCCTTATGATAGTTATACTTGGATGGGCCATTTGGAGAGGGTCACCAAGAGTGGCACAAGTTTGAGGTATCTGTGCTGGTGGGTGGGGGCATTGGAGTCACCCCCTTTGCCTCCATCCTCAAAGACTTGGTCTTCAAGTCATCAGTAAGCTGCCAACTGCCCTGTAAAAAGGTAAGAACTTCTCTCCTATGTCCCAATTCTGAGGGGGAAAAATTGTGACAGTAGCAAATCCCACCTATACAGGGAATAAGCATAAACCCTGTATCCCCTAAAATCACACAGTTGTGAGGAAAAACTCCCTATCTCAATACTCTATTCACTACACCACCTAGCTGAGTCAGGAAGCATGGTGTCTAAAATAAGAAAAAAAAATGGTTATATTCTACTCTGCCTCAACAGAGTCAATAAGCATTTATTAAGCCACTTCAATATGCTAGGCATTTTATTCAATGATACAACGTAAGGCAAAAATCAGACTCTGCTCTCAAGGCACTCACATTAATAATAGTTAGCATTCATATAGCTCTTTAAGGCTTGAAAAGTACTTGACTTATATTAACCCATTTGATTCTTACAATAACCCTATGAGCAAGTACTATTATTACTCCCATTTTACAGATGATGATATTGAAACAGACAGAAGTCACACAAGATCACTGGGAAGTATCTGAGTCAGGATTAGCTCTGAGATCTTCCTGAATCTAAAGTTCATACTTTATTTGAAATGAAATCAGGCCACAACAGGAGTCACATCTGACTGTTTGTGACACTGTAGATGAAGATACTGGAATGGTTTCCCATTTTCTTCTTCAATTTATTTTGCAGATAAGGAAACTGAAGCAGACAGGGTTAAGTGAGTTGCCTAGAATCACACCTACTAAGTGTCTGAGATCATACTTGAACGCAGGTCCTCCTGGCTTCAGGGCCAGTGTTCTATCCACTGTGCCACCTAGCTGCCCCTGGGCACCACATTTTAGGAAAAACATAGACAAGTTGTAGAATGGAAAATCCTGATCTCAAGACAACTCTATTGTGAGTTCCATCTTTGCTTACATTTTAAGAAGCTCTGTCCCTAGACCCCAAGAATTTTCATTGGTTATCCCCTCGACATGAAATTCTCTGTCTCCTCATCTCTATCCCCTGGCTTCCTTTGAGTCCTAGTAATATCCTACTTTCTACTAGAAGCCTTTCTGAATCCCTCCTTAATGCTGGTGCCTTCCTTCTTTTGAGTTTCTCCAAATTATCCTATTGATATCTTATTTGTACATAGTCACTTACATATTGGCTCTCCCATTAGACTTGGAGCTGATTGGGAGCAGGGAGTGACTTTTGCCTTCCTTTACATTCTCAGCACTTAACCTGGCACATAATAGACCCTGATACATGTTAATTTACTATTGGTTATTAATATCCAGATGGGACAATCAGGAAAGTAAGAGAACTGAAGAAAATGTCATATAAGGATTAATTTTAAAAACATAGGGTTTTTAATCTGAAGATTTCAAGAAGGAATATTGTTCAGTCATTTGACTCCATTTGGGATCTTCTTGGCAGAGATACTGGGGTGGTTTGCCATTTCCTTCTCTAGTTCATTTTACAGAGGAGGAAACTGAGGCAAACAGGGATAAGGGACTTGCCCAGGGTCATACAGCTAGTTAAGTGTCTGAGACTGGATTTGAACTCAGGAAGATGAGCATTGTATTTATTGTACCACCTAGCTGCCCAAGGATATGATGGCTGGAAGGGCTGTCATTGGAATACACTTGTCCTTGATTCATGAAGGCCCTGAATACTAACAATTATGAGGGACTTAAGTTTGCTATAAGGAGAGCAATCCCAATATGGACAGAATTCTGGAACTACCCACTTGCTGAATGGACAAGCTGGTCTCTGAGGATTCTTTCAGCTCTGAGATCCTGTGAGTTCACCCACAGGGACTGAGGCCAGAGTTTTTAGAAGAGCCCAGACAAGATTTGTCTCTGAGATTTTGAGGGTTTGATTGGATGGGAAGGGTGGATCCACTTATGGAGTACACACCTGGAGCATTGTCAGGCCCTGGGCATGGGGAGGAGTAACAGAGGTGGGGCTCAGTGAAACTCTCTCTCTTTTTTTTGGAAAGGAGAGAAATTGGTAAAGAGTAGAGACAGGCTGCTCCAGGAAGCAAGGCAGGATTCTTGGGGAGGCTGGAAAGAGAGAAGAGGGCGCAGGTACATTCAACCAGCCTAGACTGCTTGGTCTGCGTGTGTCCAAGAGCCCCAGCTTCCCCTGAGTGGCAGGCCCCTGCTCGCCTCCCTAAGCTCAGTAGAATGAGTCAATGGGGCAGGAATGTGCCAGGTAGAGGCACAGCCCATTACCCAGGCAGCACTCTGAAGATGACAGAGAACTGGCTCCGTGAGCTCCCCTTTCCTGCAAAGCACTTCCTTTTCCCTTCCTTGCTGCTTCCCCACAAACAGCTCTCCTCTGATTTAGCCTTGAAACCTCTGCTCATCCCTGGACTCTGCTGTTTCCTTCTTCCAGGGGGGCTCTGCACTGAGCAAGATTGTATATGGGAGAGCTCCCACCTATACCTTATAGTTTTGTAGTCATTTGAACCTTTGTTCCCCCATGGTGCACCCACTTGGCTGAATAGCAGTTTCAGACTCAGCCTGATTCCATGTCAGATTGATTGAGCATGGGCTTTAGATTCAGGAAGGCTGAGAACTGATCCTCGATCTGCTTCCTCCCCTCTCTGAAGTTCCCTGTCCCCTACAGATATAAGTCTAAAGCCCTTCTTGAGGAAACTTAAGACATTGTCTCCCTTAGGGAGCCCCTCTAGATAGATAGATAGGAGCTTGAACCTACCTGAGGAAGGGTCAGCCAGATCAACAGGCCTATAAGGCCTGGATCATCCCTTGGAGGAAGATTTTTTCCCCCTCTCCCAAAAGGGCCATTTTTTGGTTGTGGAACCCTTTAGCAGATTGGTGAAATCTGGTGACCCTTGTTCAGGATAATATTTTTAAATGTATAAGATAAAATGAATAGCATTCCAAAGGAAGCCAATTATATTGACATGTTAGTACATTTGTATTCAATTATATTGCAAAATTGTTAAAATATTAAACAAACGAAACAAACAAGTTTCACATATTTCAGGTAAAAAAAATCAAGTTAAAAAAATGTCTCAGATATTGAGTGTTCCTCACTAAGAGCCATCCATTCCCTATATCTTAGAATTCCCCCATCACATCCTGAGGTAGACACTCCAAAAACTCCTTAACCCTCTGTCCCTGGGCTAACAATTTTAATTACTCCATTCGATCTGCTTCATGTTCCTCTCTTCCGTATATTAGGTCTGTCTGTGAGGGCCTGGGGGTCTCCCACCAGAAGCTAAGATACTTCTTGAGCTTCCTTCTTTCTCCAAAGTCGTCTATGTCCCCAGTTCTCCTTTGGCTGGGAGCTCCTCTATCTGTCCCTCTCTTGGACTGGTGTCCTGGGATCCAATATGGAGAGGGCTAATAGGCCTGATGAGGTGGAGGGGCGTCCCTGGGATATGAGGGTGTGGGGGTGTGGGGGAGACCTTTCAGGGTTTGATGTTCCTGGAGTCAGTGAAGACTGGATGTGTGGATGTGACTGTAGATTTGTATCCCTAGATCTACTTCATCTGGGTGACAAGGACCCAAAGACAGTTCGAGTGGCTGGCAGACATCATCCGGGAGGTGGAAGAGAATGACCGACATGACTTGGTGTCTGTGCACATCTACATCACCCAGCTAGCCGAGAAGTTTGATCTTAGGACCACCATGTTGGTAAGAACTAACATGGGTCTCACAGAGGAGTTCATATCTTGGGGTAACTAGATAGAACATCAACCCTGGAGTCAGGAGGATCTGAGTTTAAATGTGGAGACATTTAACACATCTTAGCTGTGTGACCCTGGGTAAGTCACTTAACCCCAATTACCTACAAGAAGAGAAAAAAAAAAGTTCATAGTTTGTTATTAGCCCTGATCTCACTCTCAGCTCCATTTATCTCCTCTCCAGCCCACAATTGGTTTATTGGACTCTCTATACGATTCTTGGCCCCAACAATTTGTGCTGGGCCTGGAATCAGGAAGACCTGAATTCAAATTCAGCCTCAGATATTTACATGCTTGTATAACCCTTGGGCTATAAGTCACTTAAACTCTGTTTACCTGTTTCCTTATCTGTAAAATGGTGATAATAATCCCAATCACCTACCTCACAGGATTGTTGATGATTGATTGAGATAATATTTGAAAAGTTCTTAGCCCAGTACCTGGTATATAGTAGGCACTTAATAAATTTTTACTTCTTCCTCCCCTCCCTCTCTTCCTTCCTACTTTCCTCCTTCTTTCCTCTCTCCCTCCCTCCCTTCTTCCTTCCTTTTCTCCCTTCCTCTTTCCCTTCCTCCCTTCCTCTTTCTCTCCCTCCTTTCCTTTCCTTGCTCCTTTCTTTTGCTTTCCTCCTTCCCTCCCTCCCTTTCTCCCTTCCTTCCTTCTGTCTGTTCATTCTTCCTTCCTTCCTCCTTTCCTTCTCTTAGTACATCTGTGAGCGTCACTTCCAAAAGGTGCTGAACCGGAGTCTCTTCACTGGCCTGCGCTCAGTCACCCACTTTGGCCGGCCTCCCTTTGGCCCCTTCTTCAGCTCCCTGCAGGAGGTCCATCCACATGTAAGTACCTAGATCTTTATTCCTTTTCAGGGTCTCCACCAGACACAATCTGTTGGATGATGGCCCTGGATTCAGGGAGATGGGGAAGAGTATGGAGAGGAATTGTGCAACATCCTGGGAAATGGAGTAGGTGGCTCCATAGACTGCCTTGAGCATGAGGAAAATCCCCTACAGGGAGAGGCCATTTAATGTAGTAGGTATAGATAGGGAGTGGACCTGTGATTTCATTGGTATTGGGAGCTCCCCTGAGGAAATCCCCCTGTCAAGCAGTACCTTCTCTGCAACTTCTTATCATAGAAAACTGTCTAGAGTGGTGGTATCAGATTTAAATAGAAATAGTCTACTAGATAATTGGAAAAAAAAATAGAAGTGCAAAAAATAAAGACAAAACAAAACAAAAAGAAATGGGCCACTAATTTGTATATACACCTGCTTGTGGCTACATACATAAAATATGTTACCTATCTTACTATAAGCTTATTTTGTTAAATATTTCCTAATTATATTTTAATTAAGTTCAGTATACTTTCAGAGAGTGTTGAGGGACACCTTTCAGTGATTTACCCAGAGTTACACAGCTGGACTTAAACACAACTTTCTTGGTTCCTAGGACAACCTTCTAACCTCTACAGCAAAATGCCTTTCATAGTTCTATTTCCTGGTCTGGTCCCTTGTCCTTATCTCCAGTTTATTCATCCATTTGTTCATTTATTACAGATAAGACATAGTATTGATGATTAAGTCCCATAGAAGTATTTGGCTTCAGACTAAGCATTTTGCAGGACATTGTTTTCAAATGAGTTTTTTTCTTTTCCATCTTAATGGTCAATTGCCACTGAGATTGATGGATAGTGAATGATTAAAATAAGTGAGAAACACTATAATGGAATAGAAAACTCTAGTGGAATGTGAGCTTGAGAGCAGAACTAATTTTAAAATTAATAATTTCATTTCATTTTTAATTTCAACAAGTATTTATTAAGTGCATATTATTCCCCAAGTGCCATGATATTAGGTATTAGGGGTACAAAGATAAAATGAAACAATCTTTAGGCTCAAAAAAAGCTAACATTCTATTGAGGAAGAGAGGACTGGAACATCAGGTACCCAAAGAGACAAATATAAGTCATATGCAAAATAAATACAAAATAATAAGTAGGACAGCTAGGTGGCGCAGTGACTAGAGTACCAGGTCTGGTATCAGAACGATTCCTCTTCCAGAGTTCAAATGAACTCAGAAAGGGCCCTGGGCAAGTCATTTCACCCTGTTTGCCTCAGTTTACTCATTTGTAAAATGAGCTGGAGAAGGAAATGGCAACCCGCTCGAAAGATCCCATGTAGGAGGCAACCCTTAAGCTAAGCTTTAAATGAAAGTGGGCATTCCAAGGAGAAGTGAGGAGGGAGTACATTCCAGGCATGGGGGATAAGCTTATTGCCAATATATGGAGGAGAGAGATAGAATATTGAATATGGAGAATAGCAAATAAGTCGTCTTTGTTTTTTTTTTAATTTTGACTTTATATTCCTAATGTCTAACAGAGTACCCTGAACATAGTAGGTGCTTAATCAATACTTGTTAAACTGAATTGAAAAAAAATTGGACTAAAAATCAGGAGACCTTAGAATCTAAGCCCAGCTCTGTCACTTAGCTTATTTACTCCTTTTTCATGCCTTCTGGGGACTGTTTTCCCAGACTCTTCTCCACCTGGACAACTATTTCCCCATTCTACCCTTAGCTCCTGACTCCTTTCCCCAGAGCTGCTTAGGCTGTGCCAGTCCAGCTGTTTAGCCCTTTCTCTTTCTCCCTCCAGGTTCGAAAGATTGGGGTATTCAGCTGCGGCCCCCCTGGAATGACCAAAAACGTGGAGAAGGCCTGTCAGCTCATCAACCGGCAGGACAAGACTCACTTCTCCCATCATTATGAGAATTTCTGAGGCCACATAGTGAGCCTCTGGTTGCCTACCTCTGCTCAGCTGGAGCTCAAGAAACCCTAGCCCAGCCCTCCTACCTATTGAGGTATCTGGGGCTTCAGATGATTAGGGTCACACATGAGAACCCAGGCTGTGCCCCAGCTGCTTAACCTGGAGCCATGATGGTTGCAGGGGGAGTAATATGAGGATCACAGGCTGTGGTAGAGGGAAACTATTTTTGTGGGAGGGGGAGGAAAGAAAATAGTCCCTTCTCTTGTAGTTTAGTGTATCTCAGTTGTTTTCTGCAGTTGGGGTGCGAGTGTTCTTGAGGTGCAGATGCTGGCATCTTTGAATTCTTCCCATTCCACACTTGTGAGAAAACACATATAAAGAGCTTTGCAAACCTTAAAATACTAACCAAATGCTAGATATTAGCCCCTTCAGGGGTTGATATGGCTTTGGAGCAACGGATGACTGTAGGAGAGGAAAGAGATCATTTAATCTTATCCCTTTCTGTGGATTTGGAGTCTCTTCCTCCCCTTCTCCCTCAGCCTTCCCCCAGCATCCTACAATCTTGTCCCATGTTTTAAAATAGCTCCAGTTTCATTCTATCACAGACTTTGGCCAACGGTTTTTTATTCCAGTCTTCCATTCATTCAGATTTCTCCTCTCTCCCATTCCATCTGGAATATTTTCATTCCATTCATTTACTATTCAGTACAAATAAATAATTTTCTGCTCTTCTTAGTTCTGGGTGTCTTAATTCTGCCTCTTGCCAGCTAAATCGAAAAACACTGACCCAGCTGATGCTTCTATCAAGAACATCCCCAGGGCTGAGCAGTGCTGAGATCTTAACTGGGCTGTGCCCAGTCATTCTGGGAACTGACACTCATCCCAACCTATTACATCCCCAATGATACCTACCTCAGAGGGAACTAAGGGAAAGACCTAAAGTTTTCCCATGAAGTGGTTCCTTTTCCAGTTTCCCACATTTATTGGACATGATCCCTGATCTCCAAAAACTTCCCTCAGGGAAAATGAGTAAAACCTCAAATTTGTTGAAAGTTAAGATCTCCTCAGATGAGAGAACATGTTAATGTATATTGGGTTGAGGGTTGGAATCATTTTATGGTGAAGAGTCTGACTGTGGTCAGTGACTGGGATTAAAGTCCTGATTCTGTCACTTTCTAGTTGTGTTACCATGGGCAACCTTCAATATCTCAGCCTCAGTTTTTCCTCATCTGTGAAATGGGGATAATACTTGCAATAACTATCACACAGGGATATTGTCATGGAAATGTTTTGTAAACCTTTCAGTGCTACACATAAACATAGCAAGTAGAGTCATAGGAAGAGGGAGTTATCAGGCAGTGTGCTTGGAGGTGTATGGTACAATACTTTGAGAAAGATGTCATTTTGGTTCACTCATTATTCCTCTTGGGGGGGGGGGCTGATCTTTCTCAAGCCCCACTTGTCAGTGCTTAAGAGGTCTCTGCCCTCTTAGAGAGAGTGAAAAAGCTTTCAGGGAACTGGACTCCAAATAGTCATTTGGGCTTCCCCACAACAAATCTCATGCTTCTGGGGATCCTAGTATATGAGTAGTATGGAGGAGGGCATTTAGTCAGGGGATACAGGTTCTTTTGGAGTTGGGGGATACACTCACATAAGGCAGAAAAAAAGATTTGGGCCATGTCTTCAAGTTCCTGACACCACCCAAGGAAACCCTTAAACCATCACAAAGATACTTTGGTTAGAAAGAACAAACAGGTTGGCCCAGGATGCAGTAGGATTGACAGCCTAGCCAGAGTAGTCCTGAAGAATTTTCCAGGGTTTTTGAGGATGCAGTGCATCTCTGATTTCCTGTATGATCCACCTGTGAGCTCCTGAGACGATTGGATCATTGGCCCTCGGAGTAATCCCTACTCTTACTGCCTCTTGGTTGTTGCGGGAGCAGTACTCTGAAGTACAGCAGTGACTAGATGATAAGCATAACTCATTGGCCTAATGGTTATCTCTCAACCAACTCTGTAGTTACTGTCCATTATCTCGCTTCCTTCTTCAGATCAAGTCATGGGCTGAGAGATCTGGTGTGACCAAAAATTTCCTGTTAATAACTGCAAGACGCTCAGCAGGGCCATCTCGATCCCCTCTCTCTGGGTCTTTCATCTCGAAAACGAAAGGACTGACTTAGGTCAGAGGTCCTTAACCTTTTTGTGTCGTGAATTCCTTTGACGGTCTGGTTAAGCCTAATGGACTTCTCAGTCTAGTATTTTTCAATAATTTAAATGCTAAATTTCGGTTAGTGGTTATAAAAATAAGCATGTAATTTTTCCCCAAGAGCATGAACCCCCTGAAATCTTTCCAATGATTTCAAGAACCCCTGGACTATATAGAATCTGGGGTGTTTTCTAGCTCTCTGAGTCGAAAAAAAAGGCTCATTCTATCTCCGACCCCGGCTGACTGCAGTCAAGCCCTCTGGGCCTTCCCGTTCGCAGTTAGAGGCCGCCGCCAGCAGAGGGCAGGGGGCACTCACTGGAGCATACCCCCTCTCCTCCTCCCCGCCCCTTTCCCCGGGCAGGGCGGGAAGGCTCTGTGCCCGCGGCTGTGGCCGTTGGCAAGAGAGCTGCGTCCCAGGCTCTGCTCGATGAGCTGGGCGCTGGCTTCTGCCTCCAACCCAGTTCTCTCTGCAACCGCACGGATACGGTTGGTCTCCATCGAGTGGCCAGGGCAGAAATGTGAAAGGGAAGCAAAGCAAACCAACTCAACCTCTCCGTCCAGCCCCAGCGATCCCCTGCCCCCCGCCCCGGGGCCGGATTTCCCCCTCCCTCCCGTGCTCTGCTTTTCGCGTGTCAAGGTCTCCTTCCTTTCCCCTCCTCCCTCTCTCCCACTCCCAGCGAGTCTGTCTCCGGCTCTTTGTCTCTTTCCCCAGCTCCCCCTCCTCCTTAACAAATGATTCTTGGCAGGAAATTGAATGCGCTCCTAGGGGAGTCTTGCTCTTACGCGCAGCTTTGGAGACGCGGGCAACGAGGAGGGAAGGGGGAGGGGGGAGGCGCGACACACCGCCGCCAGACGCCTCCCCGACCCCAGCGCAATCCGGGGTGGGGGGCAGCGAGAGGGGAATGTTTTGACATCTAGTCAAAGAAAAAAAACTTGATGCTTCGGGAAAGTGCTTTTCGCAGCCGTTCAGTGTCGGCTCCGAAACTGATTTATCAACAGAATCTGTTCGCGCTTCGATGCTTGTGGATCCCCTCCCACCCCCAGCGCAGTATCTCTTCTTCCCCAGAGTCCTCCTCCTGGGGGGTGGGCAGACACGCACAATACAGTTAAGGGGGCTGGGCAAACGCGCACGATGCCATTGGGGGAGGGGGGGGGGTAAGGAAGATAGGGCCAAGTTAATGATGCTGGCGCAGAGCCTGGGAGGACAGCCCGCAAAACTGGCTCCCTTGTTTCCCCCTCAAATCCTCCCCATTTCCCTCTATTCCCAAGGCCAGGCACCACCAAAAACCATCTCCCCAATTTCTGTTCTCTCTTTTCCTCCTAAACCTCAGAGATCAGGCAAGGGAGCTCTTTAGTTTGGGAATGGAGATGAATGTTGGGGGAAGGTTGAGATGAGGCATAATGAGATGACTACTTATGGCTCTGGAAACCTGCCCCACGCCCACCCTCCAATATACCCCCAGACGCCTGGGGTCTTCTGCCCCTCTAGGACTGAAGTCTGAGGCCCTTTTTGCCATTCTGGTCTTGGAAAAGGTCCTATACTCGTGCCAGAAACCTTACAAGAGTGCCATGGAGACCCATTCACCCCGAAAGCCTAAGGACCAAACTAATTCAGCAGCAGAAGGTGGAGGTGTATCCAGCTCCATAGGACCTTAGAAAAGGATGTCCCTAGTCCCAACTACACATCGCCCCAAGATATTTTCTCTTCTCTCAGGGGCATTCCCCCAACCCCCAAAGCCTAATCGACTTTTCCTTTCAGAATAAATTAAAGAAGCTTTCGCTTCAGCCTCGGGGGGGAATGGAATGGAGGGGGATGGGGGAAAAGAGAGGGACCCCTAGGGGCCGACTAGGTTCTGGCCAATATTTCTCCCCCAGGAAGAAGCTAAGTTCAACAGCTGGTTGGAGGGAGGCCAGAGGGATTTAAAGAGAATCCTAGATGGGGGCTACTGTTCAGCCCCGGGTCTGTGATGGCTGTTGCTCCTCTGGCCCTAAAGAGTTCGGATGGCCACAGGGTAAAGCAGAGACATGTGCTCGGCCCCCTTGATGGGCAGCTTCCGGCTGGCGTAGTGGTGTACGATCTCTGGGACACTGCTGAAAGGCGGGCTGTTCTGGCCCAGCACGTACTTGTGCTCCTTGGTCCGAGACAGCTTCATGTGCATGAAGCCCTGGCTGCTCCTGGGAAGAAGGGAAGAGAGCTCAGTAAACACTCCAGTGTAGATGGCTAGACCTTCCTCCTGCCCTGTAACTAATGGAGTAGCTGGTGATCTCCCTCGTCTCAGGGGACAGTGAAGGGGGGAGGGGAAAACTGAGAAAAGGGTTGGAGAGAGGCCTTTGGTCATGGGAAGAGCTGTTGTATAAATAGGTGGTGCAGAAAGGTGGGGGAAAGGTATGAGTGGAGTAGGAGTAAGTAGGAAGTCCCAACCATGAGCACTACCTGAACAGGAATATGAGTATGCAGGGTGTATGAAGACTTTAGAGGGTGTGACTGAATGCAGGAAAGACCCTGGGTCCCCCAGTAAGGCCACCAGAGACCCAGAACCTCCTCTGCCCTTATCTGTGCTTACAATGGCTCTTTGAGGAGAAAAGGTGAAATACAAGCATCGTTCTATAGCTGGAGCTGCTGACTAGTGAGGAGAATGATCTGGTGAGGCAAATCAAAACAGGGTTTCTAAAGCTGTTCATGTGTGTCTCCTAGGAATCTTTGGGCTGTAATCAGATGAGACAACAAACCCTAATATCTAGGATTAAGTCAGAAATAGCTAGCTTGCACTAAAAGGCCTGGTTTTGGGGGAGTTGCTACATGGAACCCTACCCCTCTTTCTCTTTATGGTCCTTCTGCTATTCCTTCCCCCCCACCTCTGGAGCTTACTAACCCTCCTTCCTCCACAGCTGCTCAGGCCTGTCGACAGCCTTAGTTGGCTCCTCCCCACACTCTCCCACTATCTGGCCAGGCTGGGCAAAGAACCTCCCTTGGGCCCCCCTTCTTCTCTCCCCTCCTTTCCCCTCATCAGTCCAGGATGATGTCATCTGCTCTCAAGTACTTGGTAGAGGTAGAAGATACACTCCATTCCCTCCCTTGAATCGTGGCCCCAGCCTAGGAAACAAGCAGAGGGAATGATTGGGGCCTCATCCCTCCTCCACCTAAACAGCTTTAAGAGGTCTGGATAGAGGGAACACTTTGGACAATCAACTGAGTCAGCAGAAAGAACAAAAATGCAAAAATTTAAGTCACCATTCTGGAGTTTGTTTTCACCTCCTCCTTGAGGCACCACCTGCCTAAAACTAATGGGAAGGGTGTATAACAGTCTTACTTCAGGTGCTGGGGAATGTTTTGGAGATGTTAGCATGAGGAGGAGGGAAGAAGATGCAATTCACTCCAGCCATCCATGCAAATACACATTAGATCACCCTGGGTGGCATTTAATAGATTTAGAGGTTGGAACATGGTAAAAAGGTAACTTCATCCAACTCCATATACTTCATAGCTGCCCCCTTGAATCCCTCTGGTTTATTCTTTCCCTGAATACCCCAAGGATCCAAGGGCCTATGAGAATCCGTTGATTCTAATCACCCCTACTTGGTGAGGTCCAAGGCCTGAAGAATGCCTCCTTCCTTCCTCTTCTCCACATTCCCTTCCCTATGTGGAAGTCAGAGCATGAAGAAGCTTCTCTTTATGCCCCTAATTAAGGACTTCTGAGGGGAGGAAAAAAAGAGAAAGCAAGAAGCTAGTAAAAAGGGAGAAAGAGGAAGATGGAAGAATAATTAATTCCCTGCAAGCCTTAGAGCACCTCCCCTCTCCCCATCATCCCTTTCTTCCACTGTGCCCTGAGGCTTTTGCCAGCAGCAAGACAAGTACTAGGTCAGTCCCAGCTGCCAGTGAGCCTCCTGGGTTGGGTGGAGGAGGGTCATCCATCTGCTAGTTGGAGGAAAACTCCAAAGGAAAAGGCCCAGAATAAAAAAAAAAAAAAAAAAAAAAAACCTAGGAAAGAGATTGGTGGGAAGCAGAAGGATGATGTGCATGAAAGGGTGGAAAAGGAATAAAAAAAAGCCTAAACACCCCACTCTGTCCCTAGAACCAAAAACATGCTGTTATTCAGGTGTGTCCTACTCTCCAAAATCCCATTTGGAGTTTTCTTGGCAAAGATAGTGGTGGTTTGCCATTTTGTTCTCCAGCTCATTTTACAGATGAGGAATGGAGGCAGACAGGGTTAAGTGACTTGGCTAGGCTATACAGGAAGTGTCTGATTTGATCCAGATTTGAACTCATGAAGATGTGTCTTCCCGATTCCATGCCCAGTGCTCTCTGTACTGCCCCACCTAGCTGCCTGCCCTAATACCCTGCTGCAAGGTCAATGGCCTTAAAACATAGAATCACCCAAATCCCAAGGACAGTTCATTCCTCTGAGGTGCCCCTGATCTGAGCTTCCCTCAGCATCGGCACTGACCACAGAGAGCTACCTAGTGGCTGGTGCACAGGACAGTCAGTAATCTAGGTATCACCTTTAGATGCAATGAATGACCCAGGACTTCTCTTGGGTTTGTATAATGACTCCCTCTCAGATGCCAAAAGCAAATAAAAGGGAAAGTAGAAGAGGCTCTAGGGAGAAAACCTCAAGGGACACAAAACCAGCATAACCAACCCAGCCCTACCCAATCCAAAGGAGCTCTGGGTCCCTAGGCTGAGGCTGGGGATGGTTTTGGGAATAAGCTGTTTAATTACCAGAGAAGGCCCTCCCATTACAGAAAGATGGGAACCATAATTATATTTCAGAGAAGTCCATTTATATGCAAATGCAACTCTGTTGGACAGATGCTGTGAGGTCAGATCAGCAACCCCACCATTACCAATAAAAGCCAGCCTACTCTAGTCCCTAGGGTACTCCCGGAAACAGCCACCCCACCTCCAATTAATAAAGCAGCACTGACTGGGTTAGAGTGTTTCCCTCTCCTTCCCTGGGCAGCCACATCTCCCTGAGTTCAGTTTCTCCCGTAATGGAATACGTTCTACAAGTCACAATTTGTTAAGTGTACTCCTGGCCACTGAAATGGTGCTGGATTGGGAGTCCAGACCCCCATCGTCCAGGGCTTTGCTGACTAAGTGGCAATATTCACATTAAAACCCACATCTCTCTGGGTCAATTTCTTCAGTTGTATAATGGAGTGAGAATGCAAGACCTTTTATTCCAGTGCTAGACCTGTGACTCAAGGATAATTCTACCAGTATAATCATACAGTGAATGCTGTTGTAAAGCAAATAATCACATATATTCTGTAGATCTGAGTTTTCATATCTTTACTTGTAGCAAGGGGGATAAGTCTGGGCTATTACTGAGAATAGCCCATGTTGGGGACGGGGTGAGTAAAGGCAGTGCTGATTAAGTGACCCATCCTGGACAATTTTTCCTGGATGTGTAGTGATATGGGGGTATGCAGTACCAACTTATTTTCTCGAACAGTTTGCCTCAGAGGGGGCATGTAAGTTCTTCCAGGCTTTTGGAGGCTTGAGACCTCATAATCAGTGGTCAACCTGCTTTTTCCTCAGCCCTAGATGTCTCTCTTCAGTGACTAGTTCAATCAAGTCTGTCCACTCCCTGAGAGGGCTGGTGGGCTCAATGTTCATGGGCTTCATTGCCCTAGAGTTCCCTTCAGGAAGCTGAGGAAGGGTCTGCCTTCATGATGACAGGAGGACCAGAGGGAGAAAGAAAGCCAGATGTTATCTGTCACCTTCTCTCACTTCTAGCAGTTAAGTGCAAGTTTTTATGTCATCTAGCCATACTCCCTTTTCCTGAGTGAATGCGGACCCTTTCTTTAGCCCCCTTTCTTCTGTTTTATCTCCTGGAATTATAAGGTAGAAGGATACATCCAAAAGAAAATAGAGATCTTTCCTGCCCTCAATTTGAATGAATGGGAAAACTATTCTTCCCTTAAAACTGCTAGGCCCCCCTCCCATTACCCTCCTATTCACTCAGCCAGCCCTCCCACCCACCTAACTCACTTGAGGGAGAGGGAGAAGTCATTCTTGCTGGTTTCACTGTTTCGCACCAAATAGCTGGCTTCCTTGCATAGCCTCAGCAGGTTCTCGGCATCCGTTCGGCTGATGGCCCCATGGTACCAACTGAGGGGGAGAAGGATGGAGGGCATCTCTGCTGGTCTCCCTCTGGCTACAGCCATCTGGGGAGTACCCACTCAGGATGCCCCCTCCCAGGCCTTGTCCTTCAGGCCTAGGTTTGCTCTCAGGGATCATAGGAAGGTCTCCCATTGCAGGGTTGGGGTGGGGGGGCAAGTACCCAAGTGCAAGAGTCTCAGCAAGAGGGAGAAAGCCCCAAAGGGACACAGACACTCACACCTGGTTTTCCAAAGGCAAGGCTGGGTCTGTCCATTCCCCCAGGGGGCTGCTGGGCTCAATGCTCAAGGGCTTCATTGCCTTAGAGTTCCCTCCAGGAAGCCGAGGAAGGGGACGACCCTTCTCTTCTCTGCTGGGTGACAAGCAGTTCTCGGACCCTTCAAACTGGGCTGGGGAGAAGAAACAAAGCTTATTACAAAAGTTGGCTAGATTCAGATGTGGCTGGATACGGGAAGTATCTTCTGTCCCAAAGACTTCCCACTGGAGGTATAGGAACAACAAAAAACATGCAAGGAATCTCATGCAGCTCAGGGGCACTATGGTCTCTCCTAGCTGTGCATCAGTTTACTAAAAAATCAAAAAAACTGCTGCTCTGCTCCTTGCCTCAATTTCTATATATGTGTCATAGAAAAAATAAGCTCCCCCTGCCTCTGAATTTGTTGGTATTTGCCATCATTCCATGCAGGACCCCCAAGTACATAGTTAGGTGAAGGAAGGAAGTTGGGGGAGGAGATAGTGGGAAAGGAAGGCTGGAAAGAAAAGAAAAGAAAAGGAACAAAAGAAAGCACTTAAGCTTTTCCCTCTAGGGTATCCAGGCAGCCTTCTCTATTCCATCCCCCTAAGGGTGGCTTCAATGTTGATAATATTGTTTCTCTCCCCTTCTCAGAGTTCATTACTGTTCCCCACATCAGCCTGCCAAGCCACTCTCCAGAAATGACTTATCGATCTTAGAACAATTACTAGATTCCCTTCAGTGCCATCCTGACAGGCTAATCCTGCCCAGAGTCTCTGTTTGTCTGCCTGCCCTCCCTCCTTTCCCCAGAAGGATTGAAATCACTTTCTTTAGCCTCCTCCCCCCTCTTTCCTTTCCCTCCCTCCTTCATATGCAGATACAGCTGTCCTTGATGTCAGTCGGTTCTCCCTAGTCCCAGATCAGGGCAAGCCTGACAGCTGAGGTTATCCAGTGTAGAAGCTGGTTCCACACACATAATGTGTTGTGTAGCCTGAGCCACACTGGCCTGTACTTCAGCACTCAGAAATATACCCAGGGACTCTCACAAGATGCAGTGAGGATGCAAATGTGTGCCCAGGACAATGCTGTGAAGGGGATCTCCTGGACACTTGAGCATTCCCCACTTCTCCCTTTCTGCCTTCTTTAGGCTCCTTTCAGCAAATGCCGCCATTTCCACTCAATCTAGAGGAAGGGAAATAACCTTTTCTGTGTCAGGGACCCCCTTTAGCAGGAAGGTGAAACTTAAGACTCCTTCACAGAATGATTTTAAATGAATAAAATAAAATACATAGGATTACAAAGGAATAATTATATTATCCCCAAAATGAAATCATAATTAATATAATGACAATAATTATAATATAGTTCTCAAAAAGCAAGTTCATAAGGGCCAGGCTAAGAATTCCTACAAAATCCCTCATTCACAATAATTTAACTGGATAAATTCATCCACATATTAAGTTGGGAACTCAATGTATTAGCCCATCCTGCTTCCCAGAAATGTAGGGATTTTAAAGAGAGATTACAAAACAATGTATAATCCCACAAATGAGTAGGGAGATGAGTTAGATATATTTTGGAGGAGGGGGAAGGCCTGCCACCGAAGAAGAAAGAATTTAGGATTCTTCCTTTTAGCCAAAAAGCTTCTAGCTACCTAGAAGAAGGGGTATTCCCTCTTCCCCCTCTATACTCTTTTCAACATAGTTCCCTTCAGTTGTGATCTTCCCTCCTTCCTTCCCTCTTCCTCTTCTGAAGGAAGGGGCCTCAGAGTCCTGAGAAACAAGAGGATGCTGTTCCTTCGAGACAAAACCTACAGCAGGGCCCACCCTTCCCAGTTTTCCCCCAGGCTCACAACCCACCACTGCCGTCTTCTAGGCTGGGCTCAGGGAGGAGGGGTGAGACCGGAGCAGAGATGTCCCCATCCCCATCAGGGAGGGAAGGGCTGCTGTCCAGCTGTCCCACAGGTGGTGGCCAAGGTAGGTCTTTGATGACCTTAATGTCAACTGGAGCCAGAGGCAGAAGGAGGAAGATAGAAACAGAGACAGAGAGAAAAGAGGTTGAGACACAGAAACCCAGAATATAGGAGAGTCTAAAAGAACCAAGTGCAGAGGGCTGAGTAGTAAAGAGCCAAAGCTAGTGGGCACAGAGACAGGGGGATTTTCTCAGTGACAGGATGGGAGACTGGCTGAGGAGTAGCATGAGTATAAGCCTTCTGGAAGTCACTGGGGTCTAGGGGAAGAACTGTTTAATCAAAGCATGTGTTAGTGATTAGGAAAAAAAATTACCCAAAGACAAGAGAATGAGGGGAGTCCTTCTGACCACCCCAAAAGAGGCTTTTATAACCCATCTCCCTCTCTTTACAATCCCTGCTTTCCCACCCCTTCCATACTTAATTGCAAAGAGTGGGGTTGGATATCCAAGTTTCAGCCTGTCAATAATACCTAGACTTGGGGAAAAACACATTATTAAAATTTAACTTCCCCCTAGATCCAGAGCATTGCCAATTAGAGGTGGGATGCCACTGGCGGCCACGGGGTTGCTAACGAGGTTTCCTAATGACGAGCATAGATTTTCCCATTAAGCAATACAAACAGTATTGATTCTCCAAGGAGACTTCAGGAGATAAACTGGCCCATCCTCAGCCAAGCGAGCTCGAACACACACACACACACACACACACACACACACACACACACACACACA
>JAJPUD010004421.1:55989-75525 GCA_023553655.1 Myrmecobius fasciatus | reverse complement strand
CACACACACACACACACACACACACACACACACACACACACACACACGCATGCACGCTCCTAAGAAGCAAATTAGAAACCCGTGGTTTCTCAGTCTAGCTAAGGGTTCAACCCTGGGAGGGGCAGAGGAAAAAAAAGGGGCCTGGGCCCATCCCTTTGGGCCTGGGGAGGGGCTGGGAGGAAGAAGGCAGGATGGGTGGCAGATGGCTAAAGGAATTTAAAGAGCTTTGTGTTTAGGAATTAGAGAGTACCCCTTACTCCTTCCTTTCTCAGGACCTCTATTTCCCCCTATTTCTCCCTAAGACACATTTCAAGGTCACTCAGAAGCTAAAGTACATCTGGGATCCAGGAATCTTCAGCCTCCATACTCTGGGTCCTCTTAACTCCCATCTTTCCCCTCAACAATTTTCATCACAGATGAACAAGCTTGGGGTTCTGCCAAAAAAAGAGCTGTAATAAATAATTCTAATGTACCTCTCCTAACACCCATTTATCCTCCTTGCTTCCCACTCATACATACTCTTTCACCCTACTATGACATACATTCTGTATTCAGTAAACATTTCATTGGATCACCTTCCCTTTTACTCAGTCCAGAGCCAATCCCCTTTGGCCTTCTATCTGTCCATTCCCATAATATTCCATCTATCTAAGCCTGGCTGAAGACCCCAGAGTGGGACATCTGACGGGCAGAGAAAGGGGTCATAATAATTTAGGAATACAGAGGCCAGAAGAAAGTACTAAGAAAGTCACCCATAACGGCCCGAACTGACCAACTGCCAATTTCTGGAACACAGGTCCTGGAGTGGAGGAAAATGGATCTGCCTCACTATGCATTTCATCTCCCCACATCTCTAATTAAGCAGACCCCTACGTTGTGGTGTCCTGATCTGTGCATCTCCACACTTTTGGGTGCTTATAACACACCTGAGAGAATACCCTGAGTCTTCCCTCCCAAGCCTGCCCTTTCCTTGCCCAGAAACTTACCAGCAAAGGCCTTGGAGATCCTCTCCTTCTTCCACTCCCAGGGCTGGTCATACTCTTCAGGGGGTCGCTCATCATCCTCAGGTAGACGGGACTCCCGGGGTCGCCCAGCCCCCTCACCTTCAGGGGAGAGCCCTTCCTCTGCTGGTTCATAGGGTGTGTCATATAGGGGAAGGGGCTTGGCAGCTGCTTCCTTGGAGCCTCGTATCTCTACCAAGGTGAGGCAATAAGAAAGGAAAGAAAAGGAATTTCAAGCCTTAGCCAGCTCAGAGCCTCACCTGTGGCAGATAGTCTTAACATTTATGCAGGACCTTAAGACTTAGGGTGCTACTATTATTCCTATTTCGCAGATGAAGAAACAGAGGCGGATGTTAAGTTACTTATCTGGGGTCACATTGCTAGTGTTTGCAATAGTAAATGCACACTGCATTTAAACTCATGCCATCCTGACTGGAGGCCTAATGCTGTCATTTTTAGGGAGCCTCCTTCAGAAAAGAAATGGAGTTGGCTCTCAGGTAGAATACCAGAGTTACAGGAAGGGACAGTCTAGAGAAGAAAGGGTTAACTAACTGGACGGGGCAATCATAGGACCCAGGATTATCCAGCAGGAAGACATAAGGTTAAAACCTCCATCTCCATCATTTTCCTGGGATAGAAATAGAACCTTTGTCATTCACAATCAAACTCCCTTTTTTGACTGTATTTGGTATTGCTGATCACTTCCATTTCATGAAGTTTTAGCCTTATGATGGGATAATAGCAAGTGGACCTGTGATTTCACTGGTATAGAGAATTCCCAGGTGAGGAAAAGCCCCTTCCTAGTACAAGTTGGCACCTTCTGGTCCAAAATACTGGGAAATTAAGTGGCTTAGGGTTGTACAGTCAATTTATATCCTATGCAGCATTGGAACACAAGTCTTCCTGGCTTCTAGTCAGCTCCCTCTAAGAATTATACCATATTGGTTTTTTCTGTCCCCTTGACTACACTTATATTGACTGGCCTTTCCCTCTAAAGGTCTCTTAGACTTACTTCTCTTTTCATTGTCTTGTCTACTTCCTTAGGCACTCCCAGCAACTATGAATAATCCCCAAAGGCCAGACCAATGCTTCTCATCAGTATATGCTACTAGCCCTAGATTATATCTTATCTTGCATTATCTCTGATGGTGTAAATCACTAGGGTTAGTAGCAAGGGTCCTACATTTCTATTATATCCCTATCATCATAGGACCCAAGTTTAAACTTAGGCACTGCAACTGTGCAAGTGAGAAAATCAAACAATAGACATTTGTTATATACCCATAATATGCCAGGAATTGTGTAAGTCACTTAGCATTCCTCACCTATAAAAGGAGGGAATGGGACAATGTAAACCTTAAGGCCCTTTTCTAGTTCTGGATACAATTACTCTGTTACCATACAAGGCTGTAGTAAAGGAGACAAATGAGTCTGTGTGTTAGGAACCCATAGTGTTAGGAACTAGGAAAGCCTAGTCCCTCAAATCTACTGCTTAACTTGAACTACAAGAGCCTCCCCTGATGCTCACCAGCCATCATCTTCTGAGCCTCATAGGGCTCCATGTAGCCATCATTCTCTGGTATCTTCTCTGAGGGTCCTGGAGGCACTGCTGTGCCTTCACCTGTTTCTTGGGCATCGAAAGGGTCAGCATAGTCCTCTAGGATTGCCAGCTGCAAGGGGAAGGGGAGGGAAGAAGTAGGACAAAGAGGTGAATAAAAGTTGCCTAAGAGGGAATGTGCAAACTTATGTCATTGGTTTCTTCTGTGGTCCTATGTATTTGAAAATGTGATTCTGAGAAGGGGTCCATAGATTTCTCCAATTGGCCAAAAGGAGTCCCTGACACCAAAAAGATTAAGAATCACTTGCTTTAGATCACTACCTAAGCACCAGTAAGGCATGGTGGTATAGTGGAAAGAGCCCTGGGGCATTGAGTGGAGAGTCTGGATTTGAATCTTGGCCAACCTTGGGCAGATTAGAATTTTCAGGGCTTCAGTTTCTTTTATCTGTAAAATGAGAAGGGGGCTTGAGAACCTCTGCTGGACATCCCAGTTTTAAATCTATGATCCTGACTCTTTTTCCCTCTTTCCTCTCCTCATAAGGCTCCAGACTTTGGGAATGCCAGTCCCTTCAGTTCCAGAAGTTGCTCCAGGCCCTCCCTTAAGCCCAGAAGTACATTGTACTTAGATTAAATGGCCTTCATTTAAGTGAAGTTTAATTAAGCTCCCTCTGCCCCCATCTTTCCCAAATAGTGGTGGATTACTCCAATGGGGTTGGCAATTCTACTGCATCCTTAAAACTCTGGGGTTTGCCATCTGCCCTGTAGCTGAACCCTTGGCACTTCTAGGCCTTCCAAGCTGCCCTGGAGCTCCTACATGTTTTTCTCAATTGAGAGTGTGAAGTCCTTGAGAACAAGGACTGGATTTTTTTTTCTATTTATGTCCCCAGTGCTTAGCACAACAACTGGCATTTATCAAATAAGCACTTAATAAAAGCTTTTCATTCATTCATTAAGCCCTTGGCCCGTGGGCAGTGAGTGAATAATAAATACCAGGTTGTAGACTAAACCATGTGTCTTTTCTGTCATTGTTCCTGTCTATGGTTCCCCTACTCTATCAAGACCAAGATCTAGGGTATAACTAACTGGCCAGGAAATAGCTATCACTGTCCATGTGAGCAGAGATAATGCTTATAACCATTTATTCGAAGGGGTTGTTGTCCCAAGGTTCACTGCTGCCAGGGCCCAACACCAACTGTAGGGTAGATTCCTTGCCCTTACTTTCACTCCTGTTCCCAGTGGCAAAGCTCTGCCCTCTGCTGCTTTAACAAGGGAGTGTATAACCTAGAGAATTACTTCTGAGAACTGCCCATGAATTTGATGTTTGGCCTAGAGTCCACCAGCATCATAGACCCTTAAGAAGAAATGGCTTTTGTTTCAGTACTTCCAAAGTACCTGGCTTTTTTGAGATGTGACAGCTCCCTCCAAAAGCACAGATTATAAACCAGCAAACTCTTTACACACTCCTCCCTACCATGCTTTACTTAGCAAACTGTTAGAAGAGTTGCTTTAGCCAAATAAATTCACCACTTGGTCTCTAGCCTTCTGCTGAGGAGCCTCCCTGAGCTGTTTCACTGGATGACAGTTTGTCACTGAGCCTGTATTTAAAGCCTTTCCACTTTGGTAGGTGTTTGTGTTTTGCTGGCAGGCCTTGGAGAGTCCAAGGTCACTCTCAGGACACAATGGGGCACAGGAACAAAACTTTGAAGGAAGAAATAATTTGTCACCATCATTATCTTCTCTCACATTCACATAATGCCTGATGGCTTACTTTCCTCGTGAAACCCTATGAGGTAGGTGGGAAACTATTTCATAGATGAGAAAATTGAGGCGCAAAGAGATTCAATTCTTTTCTTCCTAAAACAAGAGATTTAATAGCTTACAATGTACTAACATTTTTTGAGATGCCCTGATATTATATTTAATATAAATATAAATAAAAATTAGCAATTTTGAAAGTTTTAGAACTTAGATCAATAGAATTATTAACCACAAGACCAATGATGAAAAATACTACCCATTTCTGACATAGAGGGTGATTGACTAATAAGTAAAACAAAATCCACATTTTGGAACATAGACAACATGATAATTTATTTTGCTTGACTATACGTGTTTTGGTTTTTTTGGTAGTATTTTTTCCCCAATTACATGGAAAGACAATTTTAAACATTCATTTTTTAAAAATTTGAGTTCCAAATTTTCTCTCTCCTCCTCCTTTACTTTCTCCCTCTTTAAGATAGTAAGCAATTTGATATGTTATATATGTGCAATCATGTAAAACATATTTCACATTAATCATATTGTGAAAGAAGCAACAGACCAAAAGGGAAAAAAATGAAAAATAATATGTATGCATTTGTTTTACAAAGGTTATTTTTTTTTTAAGTTTTTTCACTTTTCTTTTTCAGGGATGAAGTAAAGAGGAGAAACAAAAGCTTAATAATTTAAACAAATCTTAATAAATAAAAGAAAAAAATAAAGCAGGGGATCTTAACCTGGGGCCCAGAAATTTATTTTTAAAAATATTTTGATAGCTATTTTTCAATATAATGTTTAATCCTCATTTTTTAAGTCCAGATAATCAACAAACCAATAAAGACCTGATTTTAGCATTTGCCAATTTCCGAAATGTAAATACTCATATTGAAAATTTAAAATAACCACCTCAGAACTAGCTCAAACTGGCTTTAGCATACCCTGGAGTGCACTGATTTTTATTACAAATGGAATGGATGTCACTGACTCAAAGTGGGAGGAGTTGGGAAAGATAGAAGAAAAGACAAAGTGGGAGTTTGGCCAAAGAACCTGGATAGAAGCTGACAGTATTAAATAAAAGTAATACCTTTATTTTTATATTTGCTTTACCAACTTAAGCTCTAAACCTTCTCTTGTTGTAGGTTACTAGTCCCTTATTTCCATGATAAAATTTTACAACTCTGATCCTGCCTTAGTTGAATTTTAAAAAATAAATAAAAATCAATTGAATAAACAGGGGAAAAGAGACCCTAGCCAATGTTTCTTAGCATTTGAAGTAGAGAAGGGAGATGGGGTCTAGACTATTAGTGCTGGTGTTTTCAGTCATGGGGGCAAAGGAGTTTTTTGTTGGTCATTCATTTCAGTCATATCTGATTCTTCATGATCTCATTTGGAGTTTTCTTGGCAAAAATACTGGATTGTTGCCATTTCCTTCACCAGCTCATTTTACAGATCAGGAAACTGAGGCAAACAGAATTAAGTGACAGCTGCTAAGTGACTGAGGCTAGATTTCAACTGAAGTCATCCTGATTCCAGGCCTGGCACTCTCTACTAGGCCATCAAGCTGCCCATTGGCAGCAAGAAGAAACCCTCTAGTTCAGGGTTTGGGGTATAGACTTTGGAATACTTTGTAGAAAGCTGTTCCATGGCTTTTCTGAGTGTTCACCAATGATTTGTTACCTAAATAAACTAAGGGACATGGCTCTGATTGAAGTAAAAGTAAGGAGATTAGGGGTATGTTATAATAAATAAAAGTAGAGCTGAGCTTTGCTAATAACTATTATACTCACTCCTCTCTCTCTTCCACTGTTTCTTCTATTATCTAGAGATTTTAGGGCAGCAAGGTAGTACAATGGACCGAGTGCCAGACCTGGACTCAGAAAGACTGATCTTCCTGATTTCAAGACACTTACTAGTGTCTTGCAAGTCACCTAATCCTATTTGCCTCAGTTTTCTCATCTGTAAAATGAGCTGGAAATGGCAAATCACTCCAGTATCGTCACCAATACACAAGTGAAGTTTCTTTTGGCCACATTATCCCTCTTTGTCCCCTGCAAACATAACCCCACCAAGACTCTTCTTTCTTGAACTTCTCAACACTGCTGTAACATACCTGCTAGCCCCATCACCCATCCTGGGAGGTACTTGATGTTCTCCTCCCAGGAGCCCCAGGGAGAGGCGGGCAATAGGGTGCAGTCTGGAGTACAATGGAGCCTTTCTGAGAGCTGGGCATAGGGCTGGAGAAGCAGAAGGAGCAGTTGCACCCAACCCTGCTCCCGGGGGACCAGTGGGAGGTAGAAACAAAAATGCCTATCCCACCCAGTGGCTGCCAAGACCAACAAGCAGCACAGGAAAGAGGGGAGTGGGAAGGGAGGAGAATAAAGCATGAAAGGAAGTGGCTTCAAGGGGCCTGAGGGAATGTGAGTGGCTCCATTCACTTTTCACTGGGAACTAAGACCCAAGGTCAGTATTGGTTTTGTGTCTTGGGCAGATGAGAGCTGAGTGATCCAACGGGATGGAGGCTTTGGGTGTGACTCAAATTGTGCTTGAATACAGGAGCTAGGATTTAGGTGTCTCTTTCTTTTAGACCTTTCTGAATAGGACCTTAGCTGGCAAGAGGTGGAGGAGGCGATCTCTCCAATATATATATATCTCCTCTTTGTTCCTGGACTTCCACAACTTACATTTCTTAGAGCTCTCTTGAAACTGAGGCATCCTGTGCCCTAAGACAGGATTGTTTAGTAACCATAACTCTTTGTTTCATTTTCCCAGAAAAACAAAAACAAAAAAACAAAACTGAATCCAAGAGTCAAATGAGCTGGCTTTGCAACCTGGCTTTGTGACCAAGTACCTATGTGAACCTTTGGTAAATAACTTAGCTCTCTAGGCCCAAGTTTCCTTCTCTAAAATAAAATGATTGGACGAGAAAAGCACCAAGATCCCTTCCAGTTCTAAAGCTTTGAATCCGTGGACCTACTTTGTACCATTCCTATCAGTTTTAAGTCCTTTATTTATTTTTATTCCCCCTCTCATCTCTGCCTTCCCTGAGCTACTCTTTGCTTTCAAAATTGATAGTAAAGACAAATCTCCCCTGGCAGCTCTGAGTCACACCTCCTCCTCTTTCTTCTTCAAGAGAAGCCACCTACCTACCCAGGAAATAGTCCCTATTGTTAGTAAGATAAAGACCATTGAGAGCAATAGCAGGAGAACACTGTACCCAGTAGCAGCAACATTGTATCAAAGATCAACTGTGAAAGGCTTAGCTACTGAGAACAAGACAATGATCCAAGACAATTCCAAAAGACTCAGGATGAAAAATACTATCCACTTCCAGAGGGAAAATTGATAAACTCTGAGTACAGATTGAAGCATACTTAAAAAACAAAACAAAACAAAACAAAAAGACAAGATCTTTATTTTTCTTGGGTTTTTGTGTGTGTGTGTGTGTGAATTTTCTTTTGCAATATGGCTAATACAGAAATATATTTTGCATGACTTCCCATGCATAATTGACATCACATCACTTGCCTTCTCAAGAGCTGGAGGAGTAGGAAGGAAAGAGAATTTGGAACTCAAAATTTTTAAAAACTGTTTTTACATGTAATTAGAAAATATTTAATGAAACAAACAAAAATATATTTTAAAAAATGATAAGGGCCACTGAGATGCTTATCTCCAGTATGGTGTTTTGCATATAGTAGGTACTCAATAAATATTTACCAATTAAATAATTCAGGATTCCAGTTTAACTTAGAATCCCCACCTTTTTTTATTAAAGCTTTTTATTTGCAAAACATATGCATGGGTAATTTTTCATCATTGACCCTTGCAAAGTTTTCTGTTACAATTTTTTTCCTCCTTCTCCCTACCCCCTCCCCTAGATGGCAGGAAGTCTAATACATGTTAATTATGTTAGAATACTTGAAAAGTCAAATATATGTATACATATTTATACAGTTATCTTGCTGTACAAGAAACATTGGATCTATAAGAAAAAAAATTCTGAGAAGGAAAACATAATGCAAGCAAACATCAATAGAAAGAGTGAAAATGCTATGTTGTTTATTAGCATGTAGTGGACTTCCTGCCATCTAGGGGAGGGGAGGGGACTGGGGGTAAAATTTGTAATGGAAAGCTTTGTAAAGATCAATGTTGGGGAACTACCCATACATATGTTATACAAATAAAAAGCTTTAACAAAAAAAATAAATTTAAAATTAAAAAAAAAAAAAAAAAAAAAAAGAAAATGCTATGTTGTGGTCCACCCTCAGATCCCCATAGGCCTCTCCCTGGGTGTATATGGCTTTCTTCATCACTGAACAGCTGGAACTGGTTTGAATCATCTTATTGCTGAAGAGAGTCACGTCCATAAGAATTGATCATCATATAGTTTTGTTGCCATGTATATTGATCTCCTGGTTCTACTCATTTCACTTAGCATCAGTTCATTCAAGTCTCTCCAGGCCTCTCTGAAATCATCCTGCTGGTCATTTCTTACAGAGCAATAATATTCCATGACATTCATATACCATAGTTTATTCAGCCATTCTCCAACTGATGGGCATACATTCATTTTCCATTTTCTAGCCATTACAAAAAGGGCTGCCACAAACATTTTTGCACATGTGGGTCCCTTTCCTTCCTTTAAGAAAATTCCCCTTTTATTAAGTGCTTTATTAATGAATAGCTTAGTGCTAAACCTTGGAGACATGTGTGTAACATGTATATTACACATATGTATATATGAATGTATACACACATATATGTGATCATATATTCGATAAAATAGTCCTTATTTTCATTGAGTTTACAATTTATTGCACAAAGATTACATAAACACAAACAATTATGCAGGTACATACAAGTGTTCCTTGAGTCCAGACCCAGGACTCTATCCATTGGGTCATCTAGCTATCTTTGGGAACCTTCATACCTCTACTTAAATATTATGGTAAGTATAGCCATTCTGTAAAGTAACTTGGAATTTATACCTCAAATGTCACTCAATTATTCATTCTATCTGACCCATCAATACCTCTACTAGACCCAAAAAGATCAAAGAAAGGAAAGGACCCACGAGTACAAAAATATTTATAGCAGTTCTTATGGCAGCAGCAAAGAAGTAGAAACCATTTCTGGGGAATAGCTGAATAAATTATAATATATGAATGTAATGACATACTACTATGAAATAAGAATCATGAAAAGTTTTAGAGAAACCTGGGATTACTTGTATGAAGTAATACAGAGGAAAATGAGCAGAACTAGGACAATTTACACATTACAAATTACAACATTGTAAAAGCAAACAACTTTGAAAGACTTAAGAATTCTGATCAAGGAAGTGGCTAACCATAATTTCAGAAAACTTATGACCTATCATACCCAGATGGTGCAGTGGATATAGTGCAGGGGTTAGAGTCAGGAACACAAGTTCAAACCTGTCCTCAAATACTTCCTAGGTGTGTGATCCTAGGCAAGTCATTTAATCATGTTTGACTCAAGTTTCCTCATCTGCAAAATGAGCTGGAGTAAGAAATGACAAACCACTCCATTATCTCTACCCAGAAAACTCCAGAATGGGGTCAGGAAGAGTCAGACACCATTGAACAACATGATGAGCTATCCATCTCCTGACAAAAGAATTGATAGATACAGACCTATATTGTTAGACATCGACAATGTAGGAGTTAGTTTTGCTTAAACTGTGTATTTATTACAAAGTTTTTTTCTTTCTTTTTAAATAGGGGAGAGGGTAAGAAATAGGAAGGAGAGAAAAATATATATTTGTTAATTAAAATTTTAATTTAATTTTAAAAAATAAACATTATAGTGCTTTCAACAGTCTATCCTTCTATCTCGCAGCCAAACCCTTGTTTACTCTGCTCCTGTTGTGGATTACAGATGAAAGGGAAACAAAAATACTCCCCAGGGCCTGGTCTGGGTAGGTCTCCTGAGGCCTAGATCTGGCAGTCATTCTCCCAGTTCTGGCACCCTACTCTCCTCCTACATGTATCCATGTGGTTCTGGGTTGGTGCCTATAGCCACGACCACTCCCAGAATGGCAGTATAGGTTTCTATAGCCTCAGCCCCAGACCTTGGTGCATGTAGGTAGAACAGGTGACAGAGTGGCAGGTACCTCAATGGCACTACTGTTCAGTTCCCAGTTCCCACGCCCTACTTCTGGAAATTGCTGCCCCCCTTCCTGGGCTAAGACACTCCACAGGGTCCTGCCCACAGAGAAGGAGCCAGCAGGAGCAGGGAATGGCATAGTATAGATATCTGATCCATACCACCTTTGGGACTTTCCCCACAATTTCCACTCATGGTGACAGGCAGAAAACTGCCTCCATCTATTTCTGTTCCTCAATAGTTGGTCTGTTTCCTGCCCCCTACCACAATAATAATAACAATAGCTAGCATTTATATAGTGATTTAAGGGTGGCAAAGTGCTTTGCACTTTATCTCTGTTGATCCTCATAGCAAACCTATGAGGTAAATACTATTATTATCCCAATTTTAACAGATGAGAAAACTAAGATTGAAAAAAATTTCAAAATTCAATCTTCTTGACTCCAAGTCCATCACTTTATCTGCTATATGCTTCTTACTGCCTTCACTTTTATGGCTAAGACTCAGGTAAAACTGAAGCAGGAGAAACTAGAACCGCTAGCCCCCACCTACCTTATAGGTTCTTATATCTAACATCCCATTATCTTTATTTGGCTACAAAAACCTCTTCCCAAATCCCCCAAACAAAAAAATCTTAGAGTTGGAAAGGAATAAGAAACTTCATCTAGTCTAACCTTTGTGTGAATCATGAATCATGATGTGTAGCATGAACCAGGAACTCAGGACCATCAACGAAACCTAATCCATTTGAGAACAGAATTTTTGTTCAGTCATTTCAGTTGTGTCTGACTCTTCATGACCCTATCTGGGGTTTCCTTGGCAAAGATACAGAAGCAGTTGCCTTTTCCTTCTCCAGCTCATTTTGCAGATGAGGGAACGGAGGAAAACAGGGTTAAGTGACTAGCCCCCCCACACTTACACAGCTAGACAGTGTCTGAGGTTAGATTTGAAAACTCAGGAAGATTAGTCTTCTTGACTCCAGGTCTGGAGCTCTATCCTCCTGAGATCTAGAAGCATCAAGGGATAGATTTAATTGTCAAGAAATTGGTCCCTTAAATTGAATCAATACGCTATGAAGCACAGAACCTTGTAAATTCACAACAAAACATGGAATCACAAGAGAAAGTTTAAAGATGATTCAAGAGTGTAATTGGTCTGATGGACATGGCTCTCTGCAACAAAGAATTGTCTCAAACCAGTTCCAATTGTTCACTGAAGAGAACCATATACACCCAGAGAGAGAGAAATGAAATATGGACCACAACGTAACATTTTCATGATCTCTATTGACATTTGCTTGCATTGTGTTGCCTTTCTCTGATTCTTTTTTTTTTTTTTCTTGTAGTTAGGATTTTTCTTGCATAACTTCTCAAGCATTTCAACATTATTAACATGTAGTGGACTTCCTGCCATCTAGGGGAGGGGAGGGGACTGGGGGGTAAAATTTGTAGTGGAAAGCTTTGTAAAGATCAATGTTGGGGAACTACCCATATATATGTTATACAAATAAAAAGCTTTAATTAAAAAAAAGAGTGTAATTGGAATTTTGAGAAAAGTTAGAAATAAATAAATGACAGAATTTATGGCTTTTACATAAGAAAATATTAGCAAAATTTAAAAAAAAAAAAAAGAAAGAAATTGGTCCCTTTCAGCCCAATTCCAATAGCCTTGGGATGGAGAGAGCCATCAGCATCCAGAAAGAGGACTGTCGAAACTAAATGTGGATCATAACATAGTTTTTTTTTAAGCCTTTTTTGTTGTTTGCTTGGTTTTTCCTCTTTTTTTCTATTTGATATGATTTTTTTTTGTGCAGTGTGATAAATATGGAAATTTTTTTTTAAATTGCACATGTTTAACCTACACTGGATGACTTGCTGTTTAAGGGAAGGTGGGAGTTGGGAGGGAGAAAATTTTGGAACACAGGGTTTTGCAAAGGTGATGGTGAAAATTATCTTTGCATGTGTTTTGAAAATAAAAAACTATTATTTTAAAAATAAATTTATTTTAAAAAAGGAATTGATTCTTATATTAAGTCTGACATTTTCCTCTTTATCTTCTTTCCTTAAGCTCTCCTTGGATCTAAATATGGGTCCTGGTTCTATCATGTAGGGCCAAGTAAAAAAAGCTTTACCACCCTTCTCTAGCAAGTGTTTGATTTAATGACCTCCTCTCATTACTGTTATAATAGTTGAAGATAATCAGGATGTTCCTCCACCTTATTCCCCAGCATTTACTTTGGTAGGATAAACACAAGATCATAGAGTTAGTGCTGAAAGAGACTCATTTTACAGATAAGGAAACTGAGACTGAAAAGAAGAAAATATGTAAAGCACCATTAAATCCTCAGCAGTGTGCTAAGTACTTTATCTCATTTGATTCTCACAACAACCCTGGGAAGAAAATGCTTTTATTATGTCCATTTTACAATTAAAGAAACTGAGGCAAACAGAATTTAAATGATTACCCAGGATCATAGAGCTAATATGTTTGAAACAGGATTTGAATTCAGATATCAGATATGCCCTATCTAACCACGCCAGGCTGCCTTCCAGGTTCTCCAAATGAAAGTCACAAAATGTGGTTTCGAATCCCCTCACCATCCAGATGAGGGAAGCTAGGAGGTGCAGCAGATAGAATGCTGGGCCTGGAGTCATAGACTAGATTCAGACACTTGCTAGTTGTGTGACCCTGGGAAAATCACTTAACCCTGTTTGCCTCAGTTTCCTCATTTGTAAAATGAGCCAGAAAAGAAAATGGTAAACTATTTCCACTTTGCCAAGAAAACCCCAAATAAAGTCATTAAGAGTCACACATGAATAATAACAAGGTGTAAAAGACTGACAACAGCTTCCCCAGATTTCTCAAGCCAATAGTATTTGGATGTGCAAAGTCATCAAGACCTTAAGTTAAACTAAAGGACTGAAAGGATTCAAATTTGAGAGTACCTCAGTTTCCTTATCTGTAAAACAGGAGGCCTAGGAGATCCATTTCAGCTCTAGCCCTATGTTATTCAGTAACTTCAGTCCTGTCTGGAGTCTTTATAATCCCATTTGGGATTTTCTTGGCAAAGATACTAGAGTGCCCAGGGTCACACAGCTATCATCTGAGATCGGATTTAAACTCAGGAAGAAGAATCTTCCTGAATATAGGCTGGGCACTAAGCTGCCCTTGGGGTTTGCTCTAGGGGGAGATTAAGAGTCTAGGTGAAGGAATTAGTACAAAGTCCTTTAGACCCCAGCCAGGTGGGTGGCATGGGAGAGTATAGATTCAGCACTTATAGAATCTTAAATGGAAAGTTAGAAGGAGCAAGAAAGGCCATTAAATTCATCCCCCTTCTTTTAAAGATGAAAAAACTGAGTCCTGGATAGTTATATAATTTGCTCAAGATCAGTAGCAAGGGCAGAATTTGACTCTAACTCTTCCTAATTTAGGACAGTTAGGGTCCTTGGGGGGCTGGTGAGGTTAAGGGGGGGTTACCTCTTAAAGAGTCTGCCCCTTGACTGAGCAGTATTAGTTCATCTAGTTCCTTCCCAGCCACAAAGCCTGCAGTATCCCAGCTGTTCCTGTCGACCGGGTGGCATGACTCCAGGGCTGAGGTGTCATTGTGTTGTTAGCCAGGAGCCTGGCAGCAGATTTCCTCCACTACTCGGCTGTGTATGAGAGAATGGAGGAGGGGATGGAGATTTGGAGCAGAGCTGGACAATCAAGCCATCCTTAGCTAGCAATAAGAATGGACAGAAGTTCAGGAAAGTTAATACTCCTCAAAAACCTCCCCCACGGAAATACTTTAGTCTTATAAGGTAGTTCTCTTTACTCACATTCTTCCTTTTCCCCAACATTCCTTCCTGTTTATGTCAGGTGAAAGGACCTGTTACACTGAGTAGCAGTCACAGGGTAGGGTCCAGGACAAATAGAAAAGTCTGGAGGCAATTA
Organism: Myrmecobius fasciatus; assembly: GCA_023553655.1. Classification (NCBI taxonomy): domain Eukaryota; kingdom Metazoa; phylum Chordata; class Mammalia; order Dasyuromorphia; family Myrmecobiidae; genus Myrmecobius; species Myrmecobius fasciatus. The sequence goes on along the minus strand of JAJPUD010004421.1, from coordinate 61,146 downwards.
GACTAAATGCTTCTTGAGGGCAGGAACCCTAGTTGATACAGTCTTTTAATCTCTTCCTGCTTCAGGGAATCAATACCACAGCAGAAGGTGTTCCCCTAATCTAGGAGTTCCTTATTCCCAAAAAATTCACTTTTAGATTAGATGAAAAATCTGTTGGAATGCAGTGAAAATTAAATTTTATCTTAGTACCTCTGCCACCTTGTATTCAGTAATTACCACAGCAGTGACTTAAAACTGAAAGAGATTATTTTCCTACCAAAAAAGAAAGAAAATCACTTTTACTCTCAAACTCTCCCTTGCACCTAGATGAGGAGGAGTGGCCAGACCTCCTAGACAGTTATCTAATCACTGCTCCCTTTCTCTAATCCATTTCCTCCCTTTGTTGAATATTGTCAGATACTTCAAGAGTGTCCTGCTTGTCTCCCTCATGTCACATAGCCACTCCACTGCCAGATCTTGTTATTTCTATCTTCACATCTCTGAAATAGCTCCCCCTTTTCACCCGGGTCATTCCAACAAGTCTCTATAATAAACCTCTCCACCCTTCAATACAACCTTGGTGTAGACCAAGCTGCCAAGGTGATTTTTCTAATACACAGACCTATATCCCACCCCGGCTCAAAAAGTTCCAGTGGCTCCCTATTACCTCCTGAATCAAATATAAAATCTTTTGTTTGTCATCTAACCTTTATAACCTGACCTATTCCTGGTTTCTTACACTTTGCTATCCTATACACACTCTATACAAAGCTTCATCTCTGCTTCCATTCTTCTGTAATGCCTAATGTCCTCCATGCCCAGAATGTTCTACTCCCTTGCATCTGCCTCTTAGAGTCTCTGCCTTCCTTTCTGTTGTTCAGTTCTGATTCTTCATAACCTCAATTTTGGGGTTTTCTTGGCTACTAAAGTAGTTGGCCATTTCTGTCTTCAGCTCATTTTACAGATGAGGAAATAGAGGCAGTCAGGGTTAAGTGACTTACCCAGAGTCACATATCTATTAAGTGTCTCAGACTACTTTTGAACTCAGGATTTCCTGGCTCCAGGCCTGACACTCTCATCTACCGCACCACTTAGCTGCTCCCATATAAATCTTGTATGTAGCTATATGTTACACTTAAGTGTTATTTCCTCTATTAGAATGTAAGTTTTTTGAGGACAGGGATTTAGTGTATTAGTTTTTTTGCTTTCTTTTATCTCTAAAAGGTCTTAATCCAGTACTTGATACATTGTAATCACCTAATAAATGCTTACTGGTTGACTGCCTGAGAAAAGAGGAAGAAAGAAAAGAAACATTTCCCTCCTGTAGTTAGGACAAGCTTGGAGGCAAAACCTGTGCTCAGCCTCCCACCTTCACATGGCCAGATTGTTAAGCCTGTTTGCTTCCATGACATAAACAGCTCCCGCTGCACCACCAACTGCCCAGTCCAGCCCACCCAGATGGAAGATCTCTCCATGCCAGCTGCGGGGAGTGATACTCTTTCACAGGAAGAGAAGCTAGATGGATGGTCCTAAGGCTGTCAGAACTTCACAAGCAGGAAGCACTCCTCCAGCCAGATCTTCCAAACATCTCCGGAATCCATTAAGAGTCAAGGACAGCATTTGTCTGTGAAGAGCTCTGAGTAATCTATGGTCCTTATGCCCTACTCTGACCCTAGATCACTACACACATTCCCTCTTAACCTCTTTAGTCACAGAAATATTTCTATTCTCAAATTTCAGGCAATACCCTGAAGGAGTCCTGAGCTGCCCCCACAATCCCAGTCACAAGAAACAGGAAGAGGGAACAAATCAAGCCTCCAGAGACTAGGATGAAGCCAGGGCAGTGAAACAGCCTAGTCACTACCTTGCTTTAGAAGCAAGTAATAGGCAGAGGAGGTTTTTGAAGAACTAAGCAGGAGTGGGGGTGGGGAAAGATAAGGGGAAATGTTTATTTGTCATATACAGTAGATAGAACCTCTTTTTAAGCTTGATAAGGTAAAGATATTAGCACAGGCATGAGAGTCCAAACTACAGGTATGGAAAGAGACAGTCATAGAATTCCTGAAAGCCACCAGTAGGATCTTCCATTTAACTTGTGCCCAGAAGACATCAAATTCCTTTGGCTTGGGAGGCAAAGGGATTCAAAAAGCTCCTATTCATTCCTTCTTTGACTTGTGGACAGCTTTTTAAGGAACTTAAGGGAAATCACTTCTAGAAAGGTGGGAAGGACAGGGTAGTGTACTTCTGGGTACATAAGGACTTCTCTACACTTATTTTTATTGAGCACCAAATAACAATAAAATAGAACCAGAAAACAAAGACCACCCCCCCACCCAAATCTAGGTCTTGACCTCCAGATTCTAGTGTTAGCTAATGAAATGTCCCTGATCCATATCCTCACACCTAAGGAAAAGAAAGTATCCAAATGGAACTGCTGGCAGCTCTTTGGTTGGTTGTGGTACTAGGGGGTGAGTTCAGTTCTGTTGTTTAGTAGCTGTGTGGCCTTGGGCCCAACTAAACCTCATTCCACACCTATACAATCAGGATAATAATAGCTACATTGCTTATCTCATGAAAATTAAATGAGTTAATGAATGTAAACTTCTTTGTAAATTAAGCAGGGTCATATAAGCACCAATTATTATTACTTTTCTGCTAGATCTTATTCTTATCCCTACACCTGTACCCCCAAATTGATGTGGAGATTGTGAACTGAATTTTTCTCAGCTAAAAGATCTGAACCACTTATAGGACACAGACAACAACGCAAAACACAGCAGAAGTGGGTGCAGGAATTCACTGATTCCTTTTCCATTCCTGCCCCATTGTTCCACCTCTCCTCTCCCCGAATCGACCAAGACCCTGGGAAGAAATCCTCAGAGAAAGGGCTTCGTCTATTTGGCTACCAGGAACTGGATGAACTGCCCCTGAGGTAGGCCAAGTAATACCAGAGAATGGGTATTCCTATCTGGCTGTTATGAGTATCTGCAGAAGGGAGGAAATTCAGAGACCAGAAACAGGGTATGTGTTAGAAGCAAAGGGGCTGGGTGTGGGGGAAAGAAGTAAGAGCTATTCCATGAATGAGATGATCCAAATGATAGCCAAAACAGGGCTCACTTTCTTCTTCCCAGTTTTTACAACTACTCCCTATTTGTTCCCCTTCCATATATCATCTAACAACTGCAAACCTTGGAAAATTAGACAAAGACTATTGGTGATTCTGTAGAATAGTCTCCTAGAAGTGCCTACCCCCACCCCAGGCCTTTTGGTTCCAAGAGCTAATGGTTAAGGAAGTGTAACTATGCCCCACAGTGGAAACTAAGAGAGAGAGAGACAGAGAAAAAAAAAACAAAACTTTCTATTCAAACCCCGAGAAATCTTTCTTATCCAGAAACTAACCAGCACACTTATCTCCTCTGAAATCATCAACACCAGGGATCTGATGGATTGAGACAGCAACTTTGCTCTCAGTTCAAATAATAAAACACTTCCCTCCTGCTGAAATGCAAGGAAAAAGCTTCAGGGAGTATACTGAACCAAGGAAGGACTAGGAAGGGAGGGAGGGGGGAATGAGCAGTGGGGAACTGACATGAACACTGGGACAATCCGGGCTGAATCTCAGCAGTTAACTTTCTGACTGGGAGGGGCCAGGCTAGAATTGTTTGCAAGAGATGTGTTCTCAATTAGACGAAGTGAGGATGCTGTATAGAGAGCAGGACCACCTTGGCCCTAAAGTGAATCTCCTTGCTCTTCTCTTTCCCCACCCAAATACCTGGGTTTCCATGAAACAAATCTCGGCTTCTTTGCTCCCTGTGCTGCCTCTCCAGGTCTACCGCACCTACCCCTCAGAATTAATCAAAAGAAAATCGACTTCACTTTCTCTGCTTCAGCTGTAGGCAAGGTGAAAAGAATCACAACAGGAGGTGAAAAAAAATGGGCACACATTCTCAGCCCGGCCTCGGCAACAGGTCCAAGATTTGGCACTTCCCCATGGCCCCTGAGAAAGACAAAGAATAGGGCGCAAGGGGTGCAGCTGACCAGGCACGGATCTTAGGATAAGGCTTGGACAGTTGGTCACCACGAGAGGGAATCCCCTGCATATTACCCTCTTTTTCCTGACTACTAATGCGCTTTCCTTTTTCACCCAAGCAGTTCAAAGCCTCAGTTCTCGCTTCAGCGCCAAAGTGAGAAGCTTTATTCATACCCTAACCTTTTTTTTTCTCCTCCTGACGGAACCATTACCTGGTGGGGGGTGGAAGGAGAGGGGGAGGTAGAATTTCTCAAAGAGAGGAAGGAAATGCTCCAGGGCTTTGTGCAGTTTCTGACCTGGGCAAGGGGGTGGGTGGGTGGCTGATCACAATGTGTGTGTGTATGTGCATGTGTGTTTTGGGAGATAGGGGGGCAGGGAAACAACAGCTATGACGTAGCTGCTTCGAGGGCACAGAGAAGGTACAACTAACTGGGTTTCGGGCACTCTGGTCCGTTAGAAAAGGCTCGCTTCAGGGGCAGAGATGCACAGAGATTAGAGAAAGAGGGAACAAGGCGGGCCTGGAGCTGACTGCTGTAGCCCAGGAGTGGGGAGAGTTGAGGATTCTGGTCCCAGATTAGTAAACTAAAATCCAGAACAAAGCTTGGAGCCCCGGGGGCAGCACTGGGGGCCGGGCACAAAGCTCCTCTTTTTTGGGCCAGCAATGACATGAGGGATCTGGAGGCCACCTTTGTCCCTAACACATTAAACGGACCTTCCCTCTACCCATCTTCCCCTCCACTCAGTCCTCCCCACCTCGCCGTTGGAGCCTCCCCAGGATCCTAGCACTTACCCTGTCCCCGCCAGCCGGGAGTCGCTCCTCCGCCGGAGGCGCTGGGGGCCCGGGGGTCTCGACCCGGATCAAGCGGTGTGGGGGAGAGCCGTGGCGCGGAGGTGGCGTGGGGCCGGGGGCAACAGGGGCCGCAGGGGTGGCGGGGCCCGACGGCCCCCCAGAGTAGGGGTCTTCGAAGTCGCGCTCACGCTGCAGTCGGTAGGCGGCCAGGATGTCTGGAGGAGGCGCCGGGGGTGAGGCTGGAGCGGGCGCGGGGGGCCGGTAGTCAGGCTCTGGAGGTGCGGGCTTGGTACCCCCGCCACCGCCGCTCCCCCCGCGGAAACCCAGGTGTTCCCGGAGCCACTTGGCCACACCCCCT